>PVKA01047314.1:0-14391 GCA_004027165.1 Ctenomys sociabilis | reverse complement strand
TCACCACACTGAGCTACCCAGGGATCCCACTGAAGATCATAGGGTAAAATGCTGGGGGATTCTGTCAGGGAGGTGAGAGCTGAGCAGGGAGCCACCTCCACTGGGGGCCGCTGGCCTTCAACCCACCTCGGTTCTCCACCAACCACAACTGCTCACCCACATCCCGCCCACAACACTCTCCCCCAACCCTGGCCTCTGGAGCCGGGCTCCAGCCGGAAGCAGCCAGAGCACGCTGTCCCGCCCCTTCCGGGGCCTCTCTAGGCCGCAGCGCCGTGCTTCAGTGACCAGCGGTGGACCAACACTGCTACGCGGGGCAGCGGCGCCACCTGGCGGGCCCTTGGCACAGCGCCGAAGTCGAGGCCGGCCCATCCCCCACAGCCCGCAGCCCTCGCCCCGCCTCCGGCCTCCAGCCCAAGCCTCTGACTGCCAGGCACTCCGTGGCATAGAGGCCCCCTCTCCAAGGGCAGCCCGCGTTTGGCATCCTCTTGCTGGAGGTGCCCTGTCGCCCTTGCCTGCACCTGACCCCAGCCCACCAGGCTTTCTTCTGCAGAGCCGAGCCACAGGATAGTCCCAGTGACACCCAACCTTTGGGATCCCCCAGCCCTAGTGCTCCATGCCTACGTTTCAGAATGCATCTCCCTCCCTACTTCCACCTCACAGCAGAAGTGATTTCAGTGGCTCTTTGCTACCCCCTTGACTACTCCATAATGGCCCCAAGGACAGATTCCCTTCCGGGTTTGACCTCAGTTGAGCCAGGCTCTGGGCAGTGCTGAGTAATACTTGGGGGAGCTCTCAGAACTCTTTGTCAGGCGTGGTCCTGGAGGGTCTGGTCCCTTCCTCTGCTCTCTGCTCTGGGGCTCAAAATAAGTATTCACGTGCCCGCCATGCCCAATGTGGAGGCCCAGGCCTACCGGGGAACCTATCCCCCCCAGGAACCAGCCAGGAACCCTTCCAAGGCCATCGGTCTCAGGCCCTGGGCTCCAGGCCGTGAGTGATGGTCTCTGGGTAACGTGTCTTGCGAGTTTCTGCACAGCCTAACTCCGACTGTCGACCACCAGGGGGCAGCAGAAGCTACCTCCCGCAGACCTGGGCACTTTGGCTCCCGGTTAAATTTGTCCAGGCTGTGAAACTTGGTGCATTTTCAGCACTTTTTTTTTTTTTTTTTTTGGCTACATGGCCTCGCTATGAGCTTATTTTGTAGCCCAGTCTGGCCTCACTCGCAATGATCCTCCTGCTTTAGCGTCCTAAATGTTGGGATTACAGGCATGCACCACCATGCCTGGAGCCTTGTGTGGTTTTATGTGCAGATATTTTTTCTTTTCTTTTTTTTTTGCAGAACCAGGGATTGAACTCAGGCCCTTGCGCTTGCCAGGGAAGCGCTTATCCCACTGAGCCATCTCCTCCGCCCCCCTTGTGTGGTTTTAAAAGCAGATTTGTTCTTCCAGATATTTTTTAGGGCCACTCTTTCTTTCTCAGTCAATTATCACTGCTCAAAGCTGTTTGAAACTCAGTGGATAGATGGCTTTATGGTGGGCACAAGGCCAAGGCCAGCATCTGCACGAGTCCCCTGGATCTTGCCACATGCTCCTTGCTGCATCTGGGACTTACTGTATTCTAAGCACCAGTGCTTGGCCGGGGAGTCAACAGCTACCCTGCACACATCCAACACAAAGCTCCAGAGTAGGCTACTGCAGCGTTGGGGCCCACACCTGCACTGTGTGGTGGCTATTCTTGGGCATATAGTCAGCCTTTTAGCTCTGTGCTGGCTTTCTCACTGATCTCCCTGCAAGCCTGCCTCTACCCTAGCCTCCTACAGTGGCCCTTCCATTCCTAGACAGTCTTAAAGTCACCCTGATTCATCTCTGCCTCTCTTCCCACATCTAAGCCACCAGGGAACCCTTTATCTTCTGGACAATCCCAGCACTTAGCCAACTCTGCTGCCACCTGGGCTAAGCTCCCAACATGACTGGAATAGCAGCAATATCCCATGTATCAGGATGATCTTTGCCCTCCACCCCACTGCAGAACCTAGCCACAATGCAGCAGCTAGAGTAATGCATACAAATTAATTCTTTTTTAAAAAAGAGAGTAATGAATACAAAACTACCAAATCAGATCCTGCCCACTTCCTTCCTCTCTTCATGAACCAACTTTGACTCCCATATTCCCATCAAAAAAATCCAAAGTTTGGGGGCTGGGGAGATGGCTCAGTAGAATAAGCACTTCTCTGGCAAGTGCAAGGGCCTGAGTTCAATCCCCGATTCTGCAAAAAAAAAAAAAAAAAAAAAAAAAAAAATCTAGTTTATATTCGCTGATAGAGCCCTGTATTGTCCTCCATTATCATCCCCACTCTGTCCTCTCCTGTCTCACCTAGCCACAGGGCCTCCTGGCTGATCCTCTCACATGACAGGCATGTTCAGCCTCAGGGCTCTGCACTGCTTGATCTTACAGACAGGAACATTCCCCTGAAGGGTTCCACGTGACTTCTCTCTCCTAATCTCTCCTTTAGTGAGACCCATTCAGATCCCCCTCCTACCCTGTTTCCCATTGACTTTACCTTGATTTTTTTTACTCCTCACTGCACTGAACATTTTCTGGTCTTTTTGAAGTAGGGTCTTGTAATGCATTCCAAATTGGCCTTGAACTAAATATGTGCTCCAAGCTGCCCTTATACTTAGGGTGAAGCTCCTGTCTCAGCCTCATAAGAGCTGGGTTTACAGGTGTGCGCCATCATGCTCAGCAACGCAGAGGATCTTCCAGTCAGCGATATAATTTAGTGTTTATGTTTATTTCCTTTCTGAATTTAGTCCCACGTCTAGAGTGGAATAAGGCAAAGACCGTCCCTTGGCTCCCTCGTGTATTTAGAGGTGCTGCAACAGCGCTGGGGCCTTCGGGGCTCTCTGAACACAGCAGCAGAATGACTGGGGGTGGGGCTCAGTGGTAGAAGCGAGGCTCATCTAGCTGCAGAAGACCTGAGCTCAAACCCCAGAGCCACAAAAACAAAATGTGTAGGATAAACAAAACTCTCTTCAATTGAAAGGCACATTGTGGGTGTGCAGGTGGGTAAAGATGTGCCAGGAGCCAAGGCTTCAGTCTCTTTTTATAGTCTGTACTATGTTCAGCTTCTGCAAAAAGCATGGACAAAAAGGGTGAGCGAGCGTTCCTGTAAGCCCAGCACTTGGGAGGTTGAGGCAGGAAGATTGCTGCAAATTGAAGGCCAGCCTGGGTCACAAGATGAGTTCAAGTCCAGCCTGAACTATATAGCAGAACCCTGTCTGAAAAACATTTTTAGAAAGGGCCAGGGATGGCTCAGTAGAATAAGCACTTGCCTGGCAAGCACAAGGGCTTGAGTTCAATCCCTGGTTGCACACACACACACACACACACACACACACACACACACACACACGCAAGAACATTTAAAAAAAACATGAAAGGAAGACAGTGAAAAATAAATAGAAATGACTTTTGTGCTGGGCTGTCTGGTTGCTCTAGTGTGTCACTATTTTATTTATTTATTTATTTAGCAGAACTGGGGATTGAACTCAGGCCCTTGTGCTTGCCAGGGAAGTGCTTATTCCACTGAGCCATCTCCTTGGCCCCTCCAGTTACTATTTTAAGTACAACAAAATTTTTCAATTTTTGGTTGGAGGGGGATACTGATGATCCAACCCAGAGGTGCTAGCTCCTTTCTTTTTTTATTTCTGGATAGATTTTTTTTTTTTGGCAGAACCAGGGATTCCTTTTTTATTTTTGAATTAGTGTCTCACAAAATTGCCCATGCAGAACTTGGATTTGTTGTCCTCCTGCCTCAGCCTCCCTAAATGCAGAGATTACAAAGCGTGCACTACTGAGTTTGGTCAGAATAACCTTTTTTTTTTTTTTTTTTTTTTTTTTTTGTCTTTTTAAGACAGGGTCTCACTATGCAGTTCAGGCTGGCCTTAAGCTCACTTTGTAGCTCAGGCTGGTCTCAAACTCACAACAATCCTCCTGCCTCAGCCTCCCCAGTGCTGGGATTACAGGCATGCACCACCATGCCCGGCTGCCAGAATAACCTTTTAAAAGCATAAAGAAATGAAAAGCCTGGCAAAAATTTCAAGGCAAAGAACATGCTCAATGATGCTCACAAATCTGCAGACCCATTTTTATGGGAGCTGTATGTCTGGAACTTGTCGGAGACGAGGACACTTATTTTCACAGAGACATATGAGCACATGGCTTTTGAATTTAGAGGTGGCCCCATGACCTGTCCCCACCCTACTGGAGAAGGCCTGATGTAGCAGGCGGAGGTGGTCTCTGGGGGCCAGTCCTGCCCCAGCTCCAGATGAGGGCTGCGGCTACTATTAGCAGATTCCTCTGGTCTAAGGCCTGAAGCCAGGCCCAGTGCTCTGCTGCTGCTCCGTTCTGTGCCTTCTGTGCATGGAGGGTGTGAAGACTCCTAGGCTCTGCTCACGACCTTTACTGTGCACACACCCCAGGAGCCTGGGGTTACCCGTCTGATGCAAAGAGCCCAGACTCCTAGAACAGCCTCACAACAGAGTACCCTGGGCTGCATCCACCTCTAGGCCAATGTCCAGTTCTTCCTGGGGCCACGGGCCTCCTGAGTGATTCTCCAGGCTGGAGTTAGGGGCCTAGGGTAGATGGGAATGAGGCTCAGGAAGCTCCCCTCTGCCCAGCTGGCGCTGCCATGGGCCAGGCAGCCACCAGCTTGAGGGAGTTCTTTCTTCAGGGCCTTTCTCAAGCTGGTAGCTGCCTTGCAAGTACAAATTGGATTTTTCCTGATGTCCTGTCCTCAGTGGGCTAGCCTGGTGCAGGGTCTCTCCTAATGAGGTTTTGGCACCAGGGCCTGGGCAGCTCATCCTGTGGTGTTGCAGCCGGTTCAGGCCTGCTGGAGGCAGAAGCAAGCTTCCCAGTTCACCCAAGCAGGGCCAGCCAAATAGCTCAGTGGATTAAAGTGCCTGCGAGCAGGCGCAGGGTCCAGGGTTCGATCCCTGGGCCTGCCTTGTGGGCCCTGCCCTCAGGGCATGCTGCAGCAATTGACCCTTCGTGGTGGCGCATAATTTCAGCTCTTGGAAGACTGTAAACAGGAGGATCACTAGGAGCCCAATCTAGTAGTGAGACCCTGAACATCCTAGAATCCCTACAATACAAAAAAAAAAAAAAAAAAACTCACCAAGGCAGGACACCTGAGCTGTCTTCCTGCTTACTTGCAGCCGCTGTGGGCCTGGTACTTCTCCCTAACATATCTTTATTTGCAGTGGAGTTTGCTAATAAGAAAAAAGATCAAGGGGTTGAAAGGAGGACAGGAGAATGGGGAAAAAAGTTATATCATGTACAGGTACAAATGCTTTATGATGAGTGTCATTGTTATGTATATCTAAAATGCACCAATAAAATCTGATTTAAGAAAAAGAACAGTCCAACAGGACACAGGATCCCTGGACTTTAGTTGCCAGATTCAAGACATGAACAGGGGGTTGACCTGGCAGCCTGGAAGCCAAGGGAAGGCAGGGGGCCTTTCCTGGGACTTGTGCAGAGCTCAGACCCTCTGTGAAGCTGCTGGAAATGCACCTCACGTTGCCTCCTTCCGGAGGCCTCTCTCTGTTCCGCTTCCTGGGGCCTCATTAATTCCTCCCCACCTCACCCCGTGAGAAAGCAGGTCTGTGCTGCGCTTGGCTCAGGCCCAGTGCGAAGCCGGTCTGAGAGTGCCACTGGTTCGTTTAGGAGACAGGAGGTAGGGGGAGGGGGTCTTGCCCTGTCCTCACTCTCACCCAGGCAAGGAGACAGGGAGTCCTCCATCCCTGTCCATGTCCTACCCCAATCCCACTTTCCAGAAAGCCAGGGGCCATAGAGACCAAGAATACTGACACTACAGGTCTTAAGTGTAAGGTTTATAAAAGAGCTACCAGCCTCCCCGGCCCTGCCCCAGCTGGCCCCTGGGATCTTTGGTTCCCAAGGTCAGGACACTGGGCTCAGAGTTTCTTCCACTGGCGGAATGTGAGCGATGGCCCAGGCTTGTGGTGGGGGAGGCCCAGCCTCCCCGGGGCCAGTGAAGGGACAGCCAGGGGTTCCTCACTGCCCCCAACAGCGCCATCCCAGCAGAATCTTCTGGGCGGGGCCCAGTCAGCAGTAGAGCAGGGTCTCCTCCTGGGGGAGGATGGAAGCATAGGACAAGAGTATCCAAGGGTCTGAGCCTCTGTCTGAAAGGGGCCAAAGCTAGAAAGGGGGGAAATGGGTGGGATGAGGGAGAGGAGGCCTCCGGTTGCGGACCCTGGCCTTGCAGCAGGGCCAGAGGGTGGCTGCAGGCCTGGCATCTGACTCTGTGTGCCGTAGACCTCAGGGGGCAACTGCTGGGCCTCAGCATATACCGCTGTGGGGCACAGTGTGTTCTGGTGGGATCTGAGGTGACAACTCTACCCTGTTCCCAGCTCAGGGAGCCCAAGCAGCTCTAGAGCCCACCAGACGGTGGCCTGAAGTGTTTGGTCCTGGATCTTTAAGGAAAACCTTCCAAGGGGAGGACACAGGCTAGGCCAAAGGCCAGAGTGTTTAAAACGTGCCATTCTCCCCTCTTTCTCCCCGTGACTGGCCACTGGATGAGGAGGGGCAGGGGAATCTGGGTAGGACACGAGGGTGAGTAAACAGGACAGGGGCTTCCTAGTGGTTTCTTCCATGCTGGCTGGTTCCTGAGACCCAGTCCGTGATGATGAAGCTCAGGCTCATGGTCATCAGCAAGAGGCCAAGCACAGCAAAACACAGGGCCTGTGGGGCCAGGAGGAAAGGTCAGGTTTGAGGTCAGGGAAACCCCTTAGCCCCACACCAGCCGGCTGGCCTCTGAGCTCCCTCGCACCAGAATTTTGGGTGTGGATCTTGCAGGTTCCTTTTCGGTGGGCATGATTCGGAAGTAGAAGATGGCAGGAAAGATGAAGATGAGGCATGGGGCAGACGTGGCACCTGCAAAGAACAAAGCTTGGGCACCACTGGCTCATGCCAGGCTCTTGGCTGAGACCAGATCCAGTGAGATCAAGCATTCCTTGTTGGAGCTGTTTTACTTTACTGGAGAGCTCTGAGTGGGTCTGGGAGCCTACCAGCCTCTCACTTCATTCTATGAACAAGAGCAATGTCAGCGAATGAGGCCAGCAATGAGGAAAGACAAGTTATGATAGAGGGAAGAATAGGATATTGAGTTCCAGAATACAGCTTGCTGGGCTGGGGATTTAGCTCAGTGGCATAGCACCTGCCTGGCAAGTGTGAGGTCTTGAGTTCAACTCCTGGCACCAAAAACAAAACAGAAGCCGGGCATGGTGGCGCATGCCTGTAATCCCAGCACTCGGGAGGCTGAGGCAGGAGGATTGTTGTGAGTTCGAGACCAGCCTGAGCTACAAAGTGAGCTTAAGGCCAGCCTGAACTGCATAGTGAGACCCTGTCTCAAAAAGACAAAAAAAAAAAAAAAAAAAAAAAAGAGAATGCACCTTGCTGTAGTTGGATTTTCTTTCCTTCCCTGGGGGATTAAATCCAGAAGATTGAACCCAGGATGTTTTTACTGAGTCACATCATAGCTCTTTTAAACTTTTCGTTTTCCCCCCAGAATGGGAGATTGAACTCAGGTCCTTGCGCTTGCTAGGCAAACACTTATGCTACTGAGTCACCTCCCCAGCCCACATCACAGCTCTTTTAAAAAAACTTTTGGAGGGCCAGGGAGATGGCTCAGTGGAATAAACGCTTCCCTGGCAAGTGCAAGGGCCTGAGTTCAATCCCTGGTTCCGCAAAAAAAAAAAAAAAAAAAAAAATACTTTTGGGCTGGGGAGATGGCTCAGCAGCATAAGCACCTACCTGACAAATACAAGGTCCTGAGTTTGATTCCTGGTACTGGAAAAAAAAAAAAAAAACTAAAAATTTCAACACAAAAGGGCCAGCCAGATAGCTCAGGCAATTAAAGTGCCTACTTAGCCAGATGCAGGGACTGGGGTTTGATCCCCTGCATGCATGCCGGCCCTGCCCCCGCTGCTGGGGTGCACTGAAATGGTGACTAGGACTAGGCAAGGTGGCATATACCTGTAATCCCAGTGCCTGGGAGGCTGAACATAGGAGGATCACTATGAGTCTGATCTGTGTAGTGAGACCCTGTAGACCCCATACTAAATACATTAAAACAAAAATTCAACACAAGACTAAGCTGCTAAATTGTCCAGGTGGGGCTCCAACTTGCAATCTTTCTGCTTCAGCCTCTTGTGGGCTGGGATTATACCCATGAGCCACCACTCCCAGTACCAAAGAGGTTTTACTGACTCAATGGTTCTGAGCCTTCAAAAAAGGATTGAAGCCAGACTTGCTGACACATGCCTGTAATTCCAGCACCTAGGAGGCTGAGGCAGAAGGATTGCTACAAGTTTGAGGCCACCCTGGGCTCCATAATGAGCTCAGGACCAGCCTGACCCACATGGTGAGACACTGTCTTTTTTTTTTTTTTTTTTTTTTTTTTGCGGAATCAGGGATTGAACTTAGGCCCTTGAGCTTGCCAGGGAAGCCCTTATTCCACTGAGCCGTCTCCCCAGCCCAAGACACTGTCTTTAAAAAAAAAAAAAAATTATAATGGCCTCAAGGACAGAAGTTCAGATAAGAAGCCAAAATAAGCTGGGCGTGGTGGCGCAGGCCTGTAATCCCAGCACTGGGGAGGCTGAGACTGGAGGATTGTTGTGAGTTCGAGACCAGCCTGAGCTACAAAGTGAGCTTAAGGCCAGCCTGAACTGCATAGTGAGACAGTCTCAAAAAGACAAAAAAAAAAAAAAAAAAAAGCCAAAATAAAAATGTGCACCTGACCAGCAGCCACTCCCTGAATGTAGGGTGTGAACTCAGGGATCTGCCAGGATTTGTAGAATTCTCTGGGGCAATACCTTCAGTGCCACAGCAGGGCCAGACTCTTACCAATGATCCCGAAGATGCCTAGGATATTGGGGGCGAAGATAACTAGCAGATTGATACAAGCGAGCAGGACAGTGGCGATGAGTACGTGCCGCAGCCAACTGAACTCCTGGTTCTGAAATAGCATCTGCTGGATGGCACGGCGCACCTGGGGGCAGACGGGGCAGGCGTCAGCCTGCTGGGCCTGCCAGCTCGTCCCCAAGGTCTCGCCGCCCACCTACTGGCTCACCGGGAAGAGAACAATCGGCACCGTGAGCGTGACGGCAGTCAGCACGGCCACACGCACGCACAGGATCAGCACATCAAACGGGTCCACAAGGCTGTAGGTGTGCAGCAGCTCTGACTCCACCTTGTCTGTGGCAGGCGGGGAGGGTGGTCAGCAGCCCGCGGGACACTGGGCTCCGAGCCGCCCGGTGTACCCTGACTCTGAGGGGAGTGGCGCTCAGACTCACCTCCGCAGCGGCAGGCCTCAGCCAGGTAGCACACACTAATGAGCGCCTATGGTACGCAAGGTCCCATGGCCTCCGTCCAGCCCCTGCTTCCCAGTCTGGCCGCCACCCCTGCCCCCGCCGGTCCAGCCATACCGTAGAAGGTGAGATAGCCGAAGAGGGCAGCCAGGAAGTACATGGCATACATGACGGCGATGGACAGGTTGGAAATATGCTGCATCTTCCTCTTGGTGGGGCTGCAGGGCGGCGGGAGAGGCTTTGATGACAAGCTGGGCTACGCTGGGAAGTCCCACGGCGCCCAGCGTCTCCGGCATTCGGCAGAAAGGGCATCTCTTTTTTACCCCCACCTCCTCTGCTGCAGCTGGGGAGACTTCTGAGCGGATGACTGGGGTCTCGTCATCTTCCCTCCACCCACACCCACGCCCACCCTCCCTCGGCTAGTTCAGGGCAGTCCAGACCCTTCTCCCAGCCCCCGACACCTACTCCTTGAGCTCTGTATAGATTGGCAGCACCTCAGGGTGGCAGACGAAGGCAAAGGCCATGATGGGGATGGTGTATGCTGTCTGGGGACACATGGGATTGTGTGAAGGAAGGCCCCCAACAAGGCCTTCCCATCCCTGCCCTGGCCTGTTGGAACCTGTGAGTTGAGGGTGAAGTAGCTCGGGGTGCAGAGGGCAGCAAAGTCCGTGTGGCTGGAGTTGCTTGTGACGTTGGCCACATTGGAGGGCAGCGGGCAGGGCACTTGGAATCTTTTGTAGATGACCTGAGGTAGGAAGGGGTGTGGATGTCAGAGCCAGGCGAGGCTGCCTACAGAAAGACACCACGGAGCCACGTCTAGATCAGATCAGAGGGGCTGCTTTCTGAGCCAGGCTTCCCAGAGACACCTCTGCCTCCATTTGACAGGGGTCTCCCTTGGGCCATCTGCCCTTCCCTCACCAACATGGAGGGTGACTTACTGCAATTAAGAAGAATACCATGCAGCTGAGGGAGAAGCCGCTGGAGTAGCCCAGGTAGCCTGCAGACAGAGGAGATACTGTGAGACTGGGGCCTCTGGTGTCCCATCAACATCCCTCAGGGAACAGCACCAGCACACCCACCAAGCTGTCGCATCAGGGCCAGGGGCAGAATGACAATGACAGACACCAGGATCACCAGGTAGTTCCCATTCAGGTACCAGACTCTGCAGGGACGAGAGTATG
The DNA here is from genome assembly GCA_004027165.1 of Ctenomys sociabilis. Lineage (NCBI taxonomy): Eukaryota > Metazoa > Chordata > Mammalia > Rodentia > Ctenomyidae > Ctenomys > Ctenomys sociabilis. Next base: position 3,824 of record PVKA01047314.1, on the reverse strand, counting down.
GAGTCAGGGTCAGAGCCCAGCCAGCTGGGGGCGGGACCTCCTATCTTCCCCAGTTAAGGATGCTATGGAGGTCACTGAGCGACCTCGGAGGAACAAATGGCCATGACTTAGCTTCCCCATGCCTATCTGTAGAGTGGATCCACCTTAGACTCCTGTGTGATGTGAGAATGAAGGCTCTTGCTGGTGACCCTTGTGACTGTGGTCCCTGCTGGGAGCCCAGCTCAAGGGAGGAAGGAGGAAGCCAGGGTTCTGGCTCAGGGAGGAGTTGTGTTTACCATGGGGATCTCTGGACTCCGCTGATAACCTAAACCCCTTGTAAGTCTCTCCTGGCATCTGCATCTTGCATCTTCCGCCCCTCCTCTACCCGGTGGAAATAAATATGGGCCACAAGGAGACAGAGAATAAGGTCCAGATAAACCCAAAGGCCAGCTTGTTCTGCCTCAAGGGCTGAATCCTCATCCCTTTCTGACACCCAGAGCTGCTCCCAGCCTCACAGACCCTTTGCTCACCTGAGCTGGACTGCCAAGAGCACGGCTTGCCCATCTCTTCTCTCCCCCCAACTCACAAAACAAGGCTGATACCCAGTTAGTGTGGGCTGAAGTGATGGGCAACTAGGACACCCGGCTTAATCTCTTGCGGGGGCTGACCCCATGATCAGGAATAGCAGGTACTTAGAGTTAAGCCTGAAGCTATCGGGCTCACAGATGGGGGGCTAGAGCCAGGCAGGGTCCGGCTCCCCAGCTTTACCCTGTCTCCAGCCCTATACGATTTCTCTTGGCAGATTCTAGGAGGGGACACATAAATGATTAGGAACTGAATAGTGGATAATGGTTCTGCTGACAGCTCTGTGCCCCTCCAACAGCTGTGTGTGTGTGTGTGTGTGCGTGTGTGCGTGAGAGAGAGAGAGAGTGTGTGTGTGCGTGTGTGTGTGCGCGCGTGTGTGCGTGTGTGTTCTTTCTCCCCCTAAAAGCCCAATCTGGGCCTCTGGGAGTCCGGTATACATGGGGAGACTGGGGCCTCCCACCCTCACCCCCCTGGGCTCACAAGGTGTTTTTCTCCAGGTTCAGGAAGGTCTGTATTACAAGAGGCAGCTCAGACTTGATGATGTACAGGTAGCTGGACATGGCTAGAGAGATGGGACGGGTCCTGGGGTCAGCCGGACCAGCTGGCCCGTAAACTTGTCCACCTGCACAGCCCCCACCTACCCTCAGCCTTACCTCCAATGTTCTGTAGGGTGATGGCCAGGGCTGCGGCCAACTTTCCAGGGGTCCCAAAGGCACGGTAGCCCAGCTGCTCATAGGCACGGATGCCTATGGGCACGGGGCAGGGGGTGAGGACACCTAGAGGGGCAGGCCCATCCAGCCCAGCCCCACCCCTCTGTGGGTAGTGGGAGGCTCACCCACGATCCCAGAGGACTTGAGGAGCAAGTGGATGGAGTAGCTAGAGAGCAGGGCCACAGCTGTCAACAGGAATCTGGGGAAGAGGAGGGAAAGAGGTCAACGGGAGGACCCTGGCTGGCAGAGGAGCCCGCGTGGTGGAGGGTGCCTGCAAGATGGTTGTCTAAACTCACGAGGCATAGATGCAAGCTCAGCAGGAGCCAGGGAATCGTGAACACCACACTGTTTGACCCAGCTTAACCCAAAAGGGACATGTGTCAAGCACACCTGTGACTGTCCTCTGAGCACCTCCTCCCGTGGTGTTCCTGGGACAAACATGTTTTCCATTCAGGCTATTGGGCAGAGCCCCTCAGGCTAAGGACACATGCGGCCACAGCACCCCGGCCACAAGGTTCAGCTGTCACATGTAAACCTTGTTACAGTACAGACTCAAGCCTGTAAGGGTGGCCCTGTGTCACGACCCAGGGGGTTTACGGGCAGTGAGGTATATTTATCCGACTGTGGGTGTTTTTGCAGCTGTGGTTTGGACAGGGAAGTGGGAGGTCCTGGGAGGTCACAGTGGGTAGCTCATTCAGGGCTCCCATCTTCAGACAGTTTGCTGTGGACACTCACAGGAAAAGGAGGATGCCTGTGTTGGCCATGGCATAGGCGAGCCCCAGGATGCCGCTGCCCATGATGGCGTTGCTCAGGTTGAACACTGACATCCCGAATGAAGTTTTCCCCTCGAACTGCGGGCACCAGAGTTGAGAGGGGAGGTAAGCGGAATCAGCGAGACACGGAGGCATCTTGGCCTTCCCCTCTCATTCTCTGCCCTCCTGCTGCTGCCGTAGAGTACCCCATTACTGGGTCCAAGCTCCCCACAGGGCCCCTGGCCCTAGCTGCCCAGCTCACATCTGTGAAGTGTGGCTCCTTGCTGAGGCTCTTCTGCAGGAAGCCTCTGCTCTCCACGCAGCTCTGGCTGGGGTCCTCCACCCTGCAGGCACAGGCCAGGGTAAGGAGGCTCAGCTCTAGCTCTGGGCTCTGGGCCCCTGCCTTGTGCTGTCCTCAGCCTCCACCGGGTTCCTCTTCTACTCACCTCTGGTTGTCAGCTTCAGGAGTTCCAAGTGAGAGTAGCCCCTCCAAGTGCTTGCCGTTGGGCACCAGCTCCACCATCTCGGTCCGCAGAGGCGCTTCCATGGCTCAGCACCACCGCCAGAGGCACAGCTCCCACGCTAACAAGTCAGGTGTCTGTGGGGCAGCCGTGCCTCTGGTTATCTCCCTCCTCAGGCCACAGCCCCACCTCCTCCCCAGGGAAGAGGCAGCAGTAACACAGCTTCCAGAGGGTCCCTCAGGATGTACACGCAGCTCTGCCAGAGTCTCCAGGAGCCGCCTTTGTGGGTGCAGAGGCTGGACACCTGAGTTCCCCACCTTAGACAGTGTACAGCCCCTACACACACCAGCCCAGGCAAGTTACTGGTCTTCAGTTTCCCCATCTCTGAAAGGGATAAAATGGAGTCCAGTGGCACCCAGACCCCTGGATGCAGAACCCCAGGCCTTCAGACCTGGGGTGCTCCTCCCTCCACGTGAGTTCTGGAAGATAATTTCGTGCTCTTCCCTGTATGCCAGGAGCTTCCTAGCCAACCTAGAATGGCACTGCCTGATGGCTGGAGGCTTCGGGAGAGGGTAAGGGCTGCGGGCCCTGTTCCCAGCGGCCTGGCAGGCACTGCTGGCACCTCGAACAAAGGGTCCTCTGTGGGCTGTGCGCCGGCATTGGGAACAGCGGGCGCAGAGGCTTCCCCTACCCCTGAACCAGGAGGCCTGAGGCAGTGCTGGGCCCTTCCCGCCTGGCTGTGGGCCATTTCCAGGAAGTGGGTGTTAGGGGGCCCAGCTCCACCTCACGGTCCTCATCTGCCACCCAGCCGTGCCCTCCAGGCCCTGTTCTTCTAGCCTCTCCTCTCCTGCCACGGAGCCCCAAGCCACAGGCGCCCACCACCCGGGACTACATCTTCTCAACAGTTAGCATAGTTGCATGCTTTGAGCCTCTCTGACCAGAAACGCAGTGCCTTAGCCAGCTGACGAGGAGCCTGGCTCACCAGATCAGTGCCGCTTCTCTACTCTCAGGGCCTCGTTCTGTGGGGCCCCTAAGGGTCCTGCTCCTCTGCTCTTCTTCCCTGCCCCGAGCACAGCCCAGATGACTCACTGGCTCTTCTCCCATCACCAGAGCCAAGCCTGGTCTGCCCCATGCCCAGGTGTCTGGGAACTGTGAACCCAGGGTCTGTTAGGACATCCTGGAGGCCAGCAGGAGAGCTGAACCAAAAAGTGAGGCGGCTGTGCCAGAGGGCGGCAGGAGCCTGATCTTAGGCCACGCCCCACCCTCCGCTTGGCAGTCCCAAATCCTGTCCTCAATATCCCCCTTCCCATTCCAGACCATGATGGTCTTAGCTTTGT
>PVKA01047313.1:0-14390 GCA_004027165.1 Ctenomys sociabilis | reverse complement strand
AAGAGGGAGGAGGGGAGGAAGGGAAGAGGAGGGGAGGAAGCAGATCTTTCAGAAAAGGGAGTGAGCATTTCATTGTTGGGGGCATTCAAAAGGCTAGTGTACACCCTACAAGTGTAGAGAAAATTCAGGAAGGACATGAAAAACAGCTGAAGTCTCCCATCAATTAGCCCAGGAGGTCTGAGCCTCACCAGGAATCTCTCAGGAGGAAACGGTCCCACTGAGTGGACATGCTCTTGCCCGGGGTCTGCTCTTAATCAAAACTCTTAATCTGCTTCCAATAGCAAATCATCAGAACAATAAGTATGCAACAGTTCCATGTTGGCCTCCTTTTTAAATTTATTTGTTTTTTTTGAAAAGAAATTCCTATTCATGTATATTTGTAACCTTACAAATTTTTGGAAGTATACTGGCTTACAGTTTTGAACTCTGTGAGAAGAGTCAAATAACAAAGTTAACAAGCCTTTCATGACCAATGAAGACCATGCGGGCAAAGGTTCTGTCTTGGCAGGCCAAGATCTGTGCTTGGCACGAGAAGTCCAGAGAGGCTGAGGAGAGGGCTCTCCAGCCTACCGAATGTGAGTGCTATGGCCCAGGTGCGCCCAGCTCAGGAGATTTAAGGCACTGCCCTGCCGGCTGCCCGCTGCCAGCTGAGCATGTGGCTGAGAGCCTGGTCTCAGCTTCTCTAAGGGTCAGTTTTACCAACTGTGAAATGAGGGCAGTGATAAGCTTCTATGCAGAGTTTTTAGAAAGCTCAAGAGAGGAAAATCAGCTGAGTGTCTCAGTGCAATGGCATGCCAAGGCGCCACAGTGGCGGTCGAGGTCCAGAGGCAGGTTAGCATCCTTGGGCGTCACACCCCTGGGCACTGATCAGGACAGGCCCAGAATCTCAGGCCCAGTCTCCAGTGGTCCAGGGCTTCCGTGCGATGCCCAAGCTGGAGGCACAAGGGAGGTCCAGAGGTGAGAGCGGCCTGTAGGGTGAGCTCCTTGGTTACGAAGGTAGATCATGACTCAGCGTGTCCTGCACACACCCCTGCACTCTCATGGTGACAGAGTCAGGAAGGTCACCACAGCACCGTGAAGCCGTGATGGAGCTCAGCAGCTTCAGAAGAGCAAGGGTTTAAAAGGAACAATTCCCCTTGCATAGTTGTTCCCTTTCATTAGCGTGTAAGATATGCTAGTTTTCTTCTCAACTAATTATTAATTGATTCTGGAGTTTTTGCTTGTTTTTAACCAACAAACAAAATATTTTCCCAACACTAAATTAGAGACATCTAGTCATAGAATTAACTTAAAAGAGCTAAGATTACAATTTCCCCTTTGCTTATATTACTTCAAGACGTGATTCACTGAGCTAAAGCGCAGAGACGCCTTAGCATGCGGCTCATGAGGACGCCGCCACAGAAGCTAGATTTCTCATCTTCAGACACAAGAGGCCAGCGCTCGGCAGCGCAGTCTTCGGGCAGAGCAGTCCCCAGAGGCTGACATCTGACTGCATGATCCGCACAAGCTGCCTTTCAAGTGTGTGTTTGTAGCTCTCATTCAAAAAACCAATTCCCATTTCTGTGTAAGACTCAAGAAAGTCATTCTGCACAGAGCAGGACTCATTTGCATTCCATCTGAATGCGGAGCCAGGTGGCTCTCACGCCCTGGGGGCTGCCTGGTGGTGGTGGAGGCCGCTTGGGATCCTTCGAGGTAGTCTCCCGAGCAGATGCGGAGGTGCTGCCTCTGTGTGGCAGAGCAGGCTGCTCCTCCACTGCTGTGGGTCCCATCCCTGGAGACAGACTGAACTGGGTGTAGCCTTGGGGCAGGAGGCAGCAATGTTCAGAACACGGTGAGCTCACAGATGTTCATAAATACTCTACACACTGAATCTGAAACTGGAAAGTAGACAAAACAGAAGGACAAGGGGATGCAGGTGAGTGGAGCAGGAGCTTCAGGAGCGACCCTTCCCTCTGTCTTCATCAAGTAACTGCCAATCTCTGGGAAATGCAGCTCAGTTTTTCTGATAGTGTGAAACCAAAACAGGAGAACGATTATTACACTAGTTTCAGAAACACAGCTGTCTTTGGGGAAAAATTTTGATAAGTGATGGGCAGTTTCATGTCCTTGAATATGAGTGCTAGAAAGCAATTTCGTTGGGGTCCACTTTTAATTCACGCACAATCCACGCCGTCCCCATCCTCCCAGAATCTCAACCATGTGCGGCTCGCCTGGTGTTCACAGCGGGCAGGAAGTCGCTCTGTCAGTGCGTGTGAAAGCCAGTAGACACTGTGGGCAGAGGGAGTGCTGACCTAGAAGACAACTGAGACCAAGAAGCCTGATTTTTCTTAACAAAGTGGTCCGTCGTAATTTTTCTTGAACATCCTGTAAAAGCAGTTGGTGTGGATTCGGAGGACAATTGTGTGCCTGGAGTGGAGGTGACAGTACGAAGACTGCAGGAACACTGGGTCAGAGAGTATAACGTGGATGTGGGGAAGCCTGTAGGCAGTTTGTGATGGGGCCGTAAGCTCTAAATCTAAACTGTCCCCGCTTTCCAGATGAACTTTGGAGAAGCAGCACCCTTGGGCGGCTGCGGCCTCGCTCTGTGTTCTAGGTGTGAGACTACAGGTCTCCGAGCTTGAAAGACATGGCTCAAATTTTCAAGTGTGGCAGTGAATGCCTCAGCCCAACGCCTCGCTCAACACCTCAGCCCAATGCCTCAGCCCAATGCCTCAGCCTCAGCCCAAAACCTCAGCCCAATGCCTCAGCCCAATGCCTCAGCCCAATACCTCAGCCCAATGCCTCAGCCCAATGCCTCAACCAATGCCTCAACCCAATACCTTGATCAACACCTCAGCCCAACACCTCAGCCCAACGCCTCAGCCCAATGCCTCAGCCCAATGTCTCAGCCCAACAGCTCCTGCCCTATCCATTAAGTGACCTGCACAGCATGTTTGCTGGGAGATGTGCTTGGTGCAGATGCATAGGGAACCCAGCCTGTGGGAAGACCCTTGGTGATGGGGAGACACCACAGGGCTGTTCCTGCTGAGTGGCAGTGCACGCCGGTGGATGGGGGATACCACAGGATTTCCCACAGCAGTTCCACACATAATGGCCCCATGTGGGCCAGACATGGCATCCAGACCACCTGTGCAATGGCATCCCTGGAAGTGGCTTCAAAGCCTGAACTTCACGGGTGAGTTCCAAGTGTGGTCCTGTGTGCCGTGTGCCTGCCACTGGCCCAGAGCCAGCCCTTAGCCGGCGGGTGCCTGTGGTCCTCATGGTTGTTTCACTTATGACTATTTTCAGTAATTCACACCAGGGGACAGCAGTGGGTTGGTAACTTAGCAGACAGGTCCAGGACAAAGGTCACCACTGACAAAGTCAGATATCTGGGGCTATGTTGAAATTGCAGAGTCGAGAAACACACTCCTACATGCTAATTAAGATTAAGGATCACATTTTGCCCTAAGAAAAGCAGAATAAATTGGGCTTTTCTTCCTAGTCAAGCTTAAAGGCTGTAAGCCTTATTAAGGCACAGTAAATAATGACTTTTCATTAATTTGATCTATGTAGATGTAAAGCTGTAGAGATCAACATCCTGAACTTATTATGTGCCCTACATCTCCATCCTGCAGAAGGGCAAAGAGGCGTCCTACGCTGTACTCCAGGAGCAGAACCTGGGCATTCAGAGGTTGAACTCTAACCCATGAAAGGGATTTTTCCATATTTTTTTCCAAATGCAAAGACTAGAAAATAAAGATTGATCGTGGAAATGCAATGTGACCCCAAGGTGAACTTGGTAGTGGACTCACGATGCATGAGGTCAGAGTCACTTCCTGAGGACTCCATTCTTCCTTGAACCTCGGGGCTCTCAGGACCCTCAAAGGGGGGGAGTCGTCAGCAAGCAGCACCAAGGTGACATCAGGGGCCTGTACTGAGTGTTCACTGCAGAGGCAGACTCTTCCAGGCTTAAGAACTGAAGGGGTCAGAGGCACTTCTGCCGCCACCAACTCTAGAGTGGAGTAATTGATGAGGGGCATGGGGTGCAGACAGTAATCTGGGCACTAGTGTCCGGCATGAATCTTGGATGAGAATGGTTTATGTAGGTTGGGTAGGATGAGGCATTGCCCTTCGGGCTGTGGCATTTGGTCTCCTCTCTGGGGCACAACTGGGAAGTGAAGGAGGCACTGGAATGGTGTGGGTGCATCCTTCACCCACTGGGTGAAGTAGTGCTTGGGATGAATGACTGGGAACAAGCCAGCACTCGGGGAAGCTAGTCAAGGAGCCAACGGCTTGCTGATTGCCAAGAGGTGATGGGGCCTTGTTGAGGGTGCAAATTAGGATGGACTTCAGTGTTTGGAAGTCCAGAACCCACGGCCCAGGAGAATGGAGCACTTGGTATTGATGCACAAATCTAGGGGGTCACTTTAGCAGTTGCTAAGTCACCACATTCAAAAGAAAGTTGGGGGAGGGGGCAGGTCTGGAGGCAGAGGGCAAGCTGGCTTGGCATCTGAATTCTTGAAACTCACAGCCGCTGATGTGTGCAGAGGTCTGGGCGGGTGTGAGGAGAGGTTAGAGGTGGGAGCGTGGAGATGCAGGTAGGAGACAGTCGGCCACGCACAACCCCAGAGCCCCACACGCAGGATGCAGCTTTTCCCAGAGAGAGCACAGGCACCAGAGCACCCAGCGCCAGGAGGCACCAACACAGGCTTTGCAGGAAAGCACCCAGGGAGGCACCATGCAGGGACACAGGCCCTCTGGGTGCCACTATCACTATGTCACTTTTTAAGTCCTTAATGTAGCATCTTCTTCCTCATGACTGGCTGTCTTATAAAATAGGTTTAGATGACAACTCAGGAGTGTGAACCAGAAGCTTACAAAAGCACTTCTAATTACTACCATGACCATGAGCTAGGCTGCAGAGTCCAGAGGAGGAGCCTGTTTTGGGCTGGGGTCAGGTCCCTCACATGCATGCACTGGGGTCTTGTCGGCCGGTGACTCTGGGAAGGGCAGGGCTGTGACAGATGCATCCCAGGGCCAGAGGGACAGTCAAAGGCCGAGATGTCCCACCTGGCCACATGCGGGTACTGACCCATGAAGACCCCATGGATGGAGGCAGCAGACTCTGCCCCACTGTGGGCACTGCCATGGAGTCCTTGCTGGGCTTCCATGCCCCCACAAACCTGCCACCTTGAAAGATTTGGCACCACCCCCTGTGCCCTGCCAGTCTCCTGGGAAAACTCGCAACGGCATCTTTGTCTCAGGCACAGTGCTGTCGCGGCAGATGGGAACTGGAGACCTGAGAGAGGAATGTGGCCCCGCCTCTTCTGCCAGGGCCAGCACAGAGCTGCTCTGGTCACTCCTACCTGCTCCTCAGTGCCAGAGAAGAGAGCGGAGGACAGCTGTTCTCTTAGCAGCTGATGTGCTGGAGGGTTGTGTGGATTGGGAGGGCGGGCTTCTCCAGGTCCTGGCAGACCTGGGCAGCCCAGGGACTGCCCCATAGCAGGTATACCCTTCTCCTTGGAGCCTGTCCCCATGGCTGTGGACTGAGTACAAGGGCTCCATAGCCAGGTCTGTCCCTGAGAGACACAGGAACACCCAGCACAGCACTGCTGAAGGTCCCCTGCCCAGCAGACTTGGGAGCAGCAGCACCCAGGCTCCAGGAGGCTTCTCAGGCACAAGTGACCCCTCTGTGCCGTGAGCTCTCTGTGCTCCCAGTGGGCACCACCCTGGGTCCTTGCTGGGCCGGTTCTGCTCATTTCTGATAGGAGGGAGCTCTCAGGATGAAAGGATGGGGGGAGGGGAGCTGGAGTGGGGAGGGGGCACTGAGATGCATGAAGATGCACTGTGTGCAGCACCAGCTCCCATGGGACTGCAGTGCTCATGCGCTGCTAACAGAACAATAAAAGTAAGAACTTTTAAAAAAGGAGATTGCTTATGCTGGGATGTAGAGCAGGAACTTGAGGCTCCTGTTCAGAAGTTCTTGCATGCCAGAGCCCCTCCAGGAGCCCAGCCCCCCAGCCATGCTCACAGTCCTCAGGGCCACCTACCAGCCCAAGTATGGCTGCCTGTTAGGGTCCTGTCACTGCACTCAGCCATGACCCCCACCCACCACTGCACATGACAGGCCTCTGTGAATTAGCAATTATTTCCCGAATTTCATGGGTCATGATTTCCATGCTATAAGACTATACTTTAAAAAAACAAATTCTATTTAAAAGGCTTTGGAAACTACAAAATTGTCCTTCCTTTGTCCTAATGGCTATGCTGTTCTTTAAATCACCTTTAAAAATATTGTTTTAAATAAAATGAAATGCATCTCTGGTGAGACAGCAAGAGAGAGAAAGCTGCACCCTAGATGGAAGCACGGTTCTCACAAACGCAGAGGCAGCGAAATTGAGGCTGGCACCGTGAGGGTGGAAAGCCATGCCATGAGGTGGGGACTCGAATCCTTGTGAGTTCAGGGAAATGGAGGCCTCAACTCTGTCTTCAAAGGCCAGCCGAGGCCCAGCGACGGGCACAGACTTCAGCCACTAAGGCTCTGCTTCAGCCCCACCCCTCTGCCCCACCCCTCGGCTCCACCCCTCTATGGCAAGGGCCTCCAGTTCCCAAGCTCCATTCTTTCTCCACTTTGGGTTTTCTTTCCTCTAGAATAGAGAAATCGGGAACCAGAATTCACAGGTTGGAATGAGGCTTGGGAGACCACACGCTGTTACGGTTTGTGTCATGCAGTCATGAGGCAGCTTCTGGAGTTTGTGATCGGTTCCTGACCCAGTGCCGGGATTGTGGGTGTGAGAGCTGCACCCTGACCCTGGGGTGGACAGTCTGCACTATGACATAAGGAGGGGAGAGAGGCAACTCGCTGCCGGGCTGCCGCCACGCTCTCTGCTTCTGGTCTTTGTCACCGCCAAGAACAGTTGCTCTCTGCCACATACCACTCTGCCTTGGAGCCAGCTGAGTATGGACTGAGACCTCTAACTGTGAACTAAATTAACCTTTCCTTCTTTAATTTTGGGTATTTTGTCTCGGCAATGGGAGAAGAGTACCTGGGTCACATGTGGAATGCATGTACACAGCAAACGCTCGACAAGTACCCTTGGCACTGGCACTGCACTCCTGGGGTGAGGGATCCTTGTTGGTCAGACTCTGTCTGCGAACCTGTGATTGTAGGCCCTTCGCACGTCTCTGAGGTTTCTGCATGGAGCGGAGCCTCTCTGCACGCCCCGGTTCACACGCGAGCAAAGTTCACTGAAGACTACAGGAACCACGAGAACAGACCAGAAGTGCCTGTCTCAGCTGCCTTGACTCCCATGGGCACCACCACCCAGCCTTGGAGGTCACACAGCTGTCACCTCCCAGGCCCAGAGCCAAGACACCATCCACTGGCTTCACACGCCCAGGGAAGACCCCACACCAACCCATTCCACCCTGCAGCAGTCAGGGGAGGGACATGGAAAATATGACTCTGGTTAGTGAATCAGGCACAGTATAAAGTCATGGAGTTCGGCAATAGCAGGACAATTCAGAACCCTCATATAGGACCTGCAACATCAGAAAACAAAAGTAATAGAGCCTAAGCTGAATGGGGTAAGGCCAGAGCCAAGCATGGCCCTCCCCACTTCACATCCTCCCAGAGCTCTGCTTGGGAGTGCTTTCAGCTGGGTGTCTTCTCTCTGGCACATCAGACAGGGTATAAAGAGCTAGATACACCAGTATCACATCAGAGATGCACCAACTGGGCACTAGACTGTCAGATAACAGGTAATCAGATTTCCAGGCAGGATGATATGAATTATTAACGTTAAGTTACTTTTGGATTCCCTCACTCTCCAGTGATGATCCAGCAAAGCACTCCGAGCAACAGCAAGAAGTGTGCAGTGGGGACTCCTTGTGGCCGGGACTCTGTGGGCCGGACCCATCATCATCTCCCATCGTGAGGGAGACGCCAGCCTCAGCCCCTGCCCACTGTAGATTTACGTGCCATACATTCTGCTGGCTTCCTTTTCTTTCTTTTTATTTTTCTAATTAGCTCATTTTATTGACACCTGTGCAGGGTATGTAGTAGTCACAGGGAATTTGCTCCGGTACAGAGTTCTTTTCCCCACATTCCCTTCCCATCCCTTCAGACCCTCACCCTGGCCTATTTACAAAAGCCTTGTTTCCATTTGCCTTCTTGGTTCTTCTTTCCCTCCCCCTCCCCTTTCCCAGCCCACTGAGCTTTCTCTTCCTGCTTCGCAATGGCCGCTATGTGTTTTAGTCCTTGGTCACCCTTGCAGTTTCTCACACCAAGGAAACAACACAGTATTTATAAGTATGGGCCTGACTTACACTGACATGAAATCCATGGTAGATAGGAAATTGTTTTTCTAATAATCTGAAAGCTTGTAAAGACTTCTCAAAACAGAATATGATAGTTCTCACAAACCAAAGTATTTAGAATGAACGTATTTAGTAGGGCATACACACAAAATGTACTGTGAATGTGTGTCTACATGAGCATGTGTGTGTGTTTTAGCAGTCATCCAAGATTTAGAGGTAATCTTGTCTTTTTGTGTCAGCTCTCTCGGGCTGTGATCAAGCACTTGCAAAAACACCATAAGGAAAAAGGAATGCTGTAGCTCACTGTTAGGGAGGGTCCAGTCCATAGTCAGCTGGAGCCATGGCTGTGGGGCTGAGGTGGGGGCTGAGGTGGAGAATGTTGTGGCAGGAGAGCATGGTGGAGCTCAGCTGCCCATCTCCTGACAGCAGGAAGCAGAAAGGAAAGAGACCTGAGCTGAGACGCACCCTTCCAGGAGACATCCTGCAATGGCCCAGCCCTCAAGGAGGCTGCACCTAGCTCAGCTGTCAGAACCCTCTGCTCCAAGGCCTGGCTTTGATCTGAACCATAACTCTACCTCAGGGGTCACAAGTGCTTTGTGTAAGGGACAGAGACTAGATGGTGTATCAGTGAGGGTTTTACTAGAGGCACAGATACAGTGCAAGATGTACAAACGAGTAAGAAATTCCAAGACTGGCTTACAGATGTTCAGCCACAGAGTCAGATGAGGAAGCATGCAGAGGGCATCTACACCCGGGAGACGGAAGGATTCAGTCAAGGCCTACAGCCCACTGCAGTGTTCCGTGCAAGTCCATATCAGGAGGCCAATGGGCCTGCCATGAAAGGCAGATGAGTCTGCACCAGAAGGCTGAAGGATCCAAGGCAGAAGCTTGGAGGCGACATCCAAGCTGATGGAGAAGACTGGAGCTCCTCTGAGCAAGAATGGGGTCCTGTGCTGGGGCCGCAGTGGCTGGAGTCCACTTGGCTGCCTTTGCACCAGACTAGGCCTATGCCACCAGCTCCTGGACTTGGGTAGACTGTATGCACTATGACATATTAGGGTTTAAATTTTCCCACCCTTTAAACATTTTGCTTATCTAAAAAATACTTACAAAACACCAGTGGCTGGAGTTGGCTCACAGGTCATAGACTAACAACCCTTGGCCCATTTTAATGGAAATCCTTAACTAGCTAAGAAAAACTCAAAGCCTTAACCAAAACATGCAGATACATAGTTACATTTTTTCATGGATAGATAGATTTAGGAAATTCAAGATTTTTAAGAATAATCTGATTGTGTGTGTATCATTAAAGCACAATGACAGAAAAGTAAAATACATAGGAGACTCAGATTGCATTGTTTCTTCTTCACATTGGTCCTGAAACAGCACAAAGTCTTCCCACGCATGTGTCATACTACGATCTTTTCAATTAAAATAAGAGAGATCAATTCTGTATTTGAATCTATTTTTAAGTCAACATTGGCCTTTAGAAACATTAAAGCTGTTCTTGGCTCCACGGACACAAGTCAAGAGCAATTACACAATCTCTTGTCCCATCATCAGAACTAGCCCTGGAGTATCTGCTTTTACTATTTTATGAAAAATGGAAACCTAAGTACTCTGCCAATGTGTTTCTTTCCCCTGTGCCTCAAGAGCCAGTTTACAAAGCTATCAGTTGCCATAGAAGCAAAAGTATATGAGTTGTAATACACAAAATATGTCAAAACATGGTATGGATTATCAGATCAATCTAGCATGAAAGACAGGCCTTTGAGACCTCGCTGGGTGACTGTGGGATTTGTGCTGCGCACCAGGAGATATCGTCTTACTGCGCCGGCTCCATTATGCTTATCTTCAGCAACTGTTCTGAGCCGTGTTATCAGAGACAACAGTGTGAAAAGAGAGGTTTCCATCTCTTAGCAAAAGTCAGACTAAGACTCGGGCGAATTTTCTCTGAGGTGAGCTAGGGTATACTTTCATCTTTATTCTTAGGGAAGAAGAAAGTACTCTTTTAAATTCATTTTCAATTTTTCTGTGTGTATAACTATACATTCTATATGTATGAGTTCCACATTAATTAAAGAATATAACAAGAAATAATTTTCCAAATAACTCAATTAGTAGTATTGGAAACTATACCCTAAACTATTCATATTAATAATATCATTTTCCCATACTCAGGCTTGCACAAGCCACTTCTATGTTGGGGGTGCTGGAACTCCTGTGTCTTGGTTCTTCAGTATTTTCTTCCTGAAGTTGTTCTCCACCTAGGGAAGTATGGTGAATAATAAGCATTTCCTGTCACTGACCTGTTCTTTTCATCAGAAACAAACCACACAGATATCAGACAAACCCAATCAACACATAGACAAAAGAATAAAGCCCTTTAAAAACTGGATTTAAAAATAATACATCCAAGGTTCAAGATGTTGGGACTGTTTTACTGTTAAAGAAAGTGCATGACAATGTAATGAAAAGCCCACAGCTCTTCCATTGCTGACAGGACTCATCAATGTACTCATTAGAGTTGAATTGGAAGTGAAGAAATTGTCAATAAAATACAAGTTTTTATGCCACTCCAAATTCCCTATAATCCCAGAAGTCTTTTGTATAAAATCTATGGTAATATATACAAATATACCAAAAAATATGCTGTGTGTTCATTAGCAACCCTTATTAGTAATAGGAACAAAAAAAAGTTTTGGAAAATCATACTTGATATTCAAGGTAAGTAGTTACTAATTAAAAGTTCCACCTGTTCTTCACCCTCAGGAGTAAACAGTACACATTTCTAGGACACGTTTCTCATCTGTGGCCACTCACTGGGCAACCCTTCCTTCTCTGAATTGTAGAGTGATCACAACTTTTCTATTCATACAACATGTGGTTACCAAAATCAGTCTTTCTGTTCTAAAAATTTTGGTGTCTCGCTAACTTTAGCTAACCACTGACCAACTAATTTGTAAAATGATAACCAGCACCTTCCAACTCCTAATGCATTCAGGAGAATCGAGTGAAATTCTACATCCAGAAATTTTCCAAGCTGCACAGTGCGTGGGATCAATCACCTATTCCACGACCTCCTGAACTGCTTCTGCAGCTTCCTTTGCACTGTCCACTCCGTCACAGCTGAAGTGTCATGACCAAAGCAAGGGAAGAGCAAGGAAGCCGAGCCGCCTGATGATGCGCTCCCCAAGCTGCCAGCATCCTTGTGCGTGGGTTCGATACAACTCAGTGAGCCCCACGGGAGCTCATCTCATGCAGGGCGAGCCTGGGAAGGGAAACAAGGCAGTGCGAGTGAGCTCCGCTGAGCGGGACCACAGGCCAGGCATCCTGCTAGAAACATGAACGTTATTTTAAATCTTTGGGGCCAAGTGCCAGGTTGTGGGGAGAGCTTGCAGCATTGTGGCGTCTGCTCCATCCGTCAGCATCTGGAGCAAAGCGATCTCCTTCCCACGCCCCCCCAGTACCAGCAAAAGGTTTTCTCTGCCAGTGTGGAGGGACGGGACTGCACCGAGGGAGGACATGAGCAGCCTCTATTGAGGCCAAGGGCAGGACTAGCAGTTGATGCACCCCTCAGGGAGGAAGCACTTGGGGGGGGCGGTTACCACACACAGGGCCCTCAGAGCCTTTCTGATCAGGCCTGCTTGGGTTCATGCCTTTCCAGGCCTTTTCTCCACCCAACGCCCACCCCATCACCCACCCTGCCCAGTCCTTGATGCCACACAACCCGTCCCCCACCTCGTCACCCACCCCATCCGGTCCCTGTTACTGTACAGCTCCCTTGTACACACCCTGGCAGATCTTATCTTCCACCTCCAGCAGAACGCATTGTTCTCCCTGACAACATACTCATTGTGCTGGTGTGGCCGTGGGGGAGAGTTGGCACACAGCGCATTGGTAGTGAATAGACCAACTCTGCTCTGTCCGCTGAACGACTGACACTGAGAACCAAAGCCCAAGTTCAAGCCTGAGACATCTAAGCAGACATTCCAGAAAAGGTTTTATTGATCTGTTTTGCCCTCATTTTTCAATTGCCTCTATCCACTTTCAGATGACAAAGGAGTAGCCCTCAAGTAGTGGCAGTCACTCCTACGATCCTCGCTCAGGGTAAAGCAGTTTGGTTTTGAGCCAGGGCAGGCTTCGGCCGAAGGCCCCCATCAGCAGCTCTGCCTGTGTGATCTAGCTGAGCGGGAATGAGTGTCTGAGCCTGGTGTCCCCTTGACTGGCTGTGTGGCTGGGACATGCATGAGGGCTGCCTCTGGAGAAGGGCTTGCTAAAGGCAAACCTCCGGGGTCTTCCCCACTCTGAGAGATTCACATTCAGCCTCTGCTTCATGGACCGAGACATACTTGCTTTTTTTATTTGTATAAAATTGGAGTAAGAGAATGTGATGAGTATCTTTACATTGGAACATGCTTTATAAGACAGAGTGATAAAGTGGAAACTCAGCATGGGCCGGCGAGATAGTTCTGGGGACTCAGTGCCTACTTAAGCAAGCCATGGACCAGGGTTCCATCCCTGGCACCGCGTGTGAACCTCCCCACCCCTAGGTGCACTGAGCAGGGGACCGAATCTGGGCATGGCGGCCCACACCTGTAATCCTAGTGCTGAGGAGGCTGAGACAGAAGGATTATTAGGAGTCCAAGCTGAGTAGTGAGGGCCTACACAGAAATAAAAATAAAACAGTGGAAGCCTAGCAAAGGAGGCAGCACGGGTCTTTCTTTTATGTTGACATAGGAAGACCATGCCTGTTTTGGTGTGAATGGATAAAAGCAACGGCCTCAGTCAGGCAAAGCACAGCTGCAGAATCTCACCCCTGAGCTTCAGGTCGTGGTCCTGCAAGATGCGGAGGAAGACAAGGGAGCAGTGCAGGCCACCACTACTCAGAAAGGTGCTTGAGACGTGGTTTGGTACGTCTAGAAAAGGACCAAAACTGTATCCAGATTGGAAAGCAGCAAAACTCTGTCTTCATTGGCAAATGACAGTCTTAGAAACAGCACATCCTAGAAAATACATGCATGCCAGAGCAGGCGTGTGTGCAGCAGGGCTGGGAAGTGGGTCTGTGCATGACAGCCAACTGTGTTCCTGTACACCAAGCTAGTGTAGTTAAATATAAAATTGAGAAATCAACTCCATTTGTAATAGCACACTCTACCTAAGAATAAATCTAACTAGTGAAGTAGATGACCTACATATTGAAAACTAGAAAACATTGTTCAAGGAAGTTAAAGGAGACATAAGTAAATGGGAAAGGAGCCCTGATTCACCGGCTGCAAGACTTGACACTATCAGGGTAGAGTCCCACCATGGTCCACAGATCCATCGCAGTCCCTATAAGTGCCCAAGCTGCCTACTGTCTCAGAGTGTGCTGCTCTATTTCAGCATCCACATTCACACTGCTGACCTGTCCTGTGCTGTGCTGTGTGGCTGGTTGATGCTCTCCTGGGGCGGGAGCCCCGCTGGGCAGAGAGGCTCTGGGTCGGGCAGAGGGGCTCCAGGTCAGGCAGAGGGGCTCCGGGCTGGGCAGAGGGGCTCCAGGCTGGGCCGGGCTCTGCCAAGCAGCCAATTTCCTTGCAAGGCCTCACTGCAGAGCCCTGGCGCCTTGCTGTTCTTTCCCTGTGGGGGCCACCAGGGATGCCAAGGGACACCCACTGCTAGTGCCTCCATGCTCTGGAGACCAGAGGCCGCAGAACCAGGCTGCTTCGCTCCTCAGAGACACCAGGCTGCTCCTTGCCCTGGATGTCATCTCCTGGCTCCCGGCACGGACTTCCAGCCATCAGCCCAGTCCCTGGGTTCCCTGCGCAGACCTTCTGTCTCCACTGGAGCCTCCATGGCCTCCTGATGCTGACCCACGGGGATGCAGCCATAGGCTCCGGGCCTCGGCTGGATTCACTGGGCCTTTCAGACCAATCTGCACTCCTCTGCCCTCACAGCGTTCAGCACAGCTGCTGCGTGGCTCAGAAGTGCCGAGACAATTAAAAGCAAGGACACACCTGGGTAAGGGGGTGCATGCCCATGATTCCAGCACTTGGGGGCTGAGACAGGAGGATCCTTGTGAGTTGCAAACCAGCCTGGGCTACAAAGTG
>PVKA01047312.1:0-14328 GCA_004027165.1 Ctenomys sociabilis | reverse complement strand
AGTCTTCTCAGGGTTTATCTTGTAGTCCTGTACATTATTCTGTAGTTCCTTTGTCTGTGTCATCCATGTGGATGAGTCACGGCCAATGCTTGACCAGATTGCTCTCTGTGAGAGCCTGAAAGAAAGTTTTCTCTTCATGTGACTCTCCCCAGGCACACTATAGAACTTCAATCTCTTTCCTCTGTGGCTCCACAATCTCTTTGCTCAGAAAATTTGGAGCTCACCTGAGTCTCATGATATTGCAGTACAGGTTCTCCTATGGTCTTTAACTTTGGTGATACAGTGTACTACATTTATTAATTTGAATATGTTGAACCTTGCATCCCTGGGGCAAATCCTACTTGGTCATGATAAATCATTTTGATGACTTGCTGCATTCTATTTACCATGATTTTTTTAGAGGTTTGTGCATCTGTGTTCAATATAGAGACTGACCTATGTTTCTGCTTTTGTGGTTGCATCCTTCTCTAATATTGTTATTATGGTAATACTTGCTTTCAGAAATTGCAATGAGAATACTGCTTCCATTTCAGTTTTATTATTGAGTTTCACTCGTAGTGTCATTGTATTGTCTCTAAATTTCTTCCAGAATTCAGCAATAAATCTATTGGGACCTGCACTAATTTTATTGCTAAGTTTTTAATTACATTTTAAATTGCACTGGCTAGTTTTGGTTGTTTACAATTTTTATATCTTTCTGATTCAGTTTTGAGAATTCATATGTATCTAGCAATCTACATTTCTTCTGAGTGTTTCATCTTATTGGAGTATAGGCACTCAAGATAGGTATTGAAGATCTGGACTACCACAGGATCCATTGTGATTTCATTCTTTTCATTCCTCATTTTCATCCTTTTGCCTCCTCTTTCATACACTGTCAGCTAAGTGTTTTTCACTTTTATTTAATCTTTCAATGAATGAACAGTGTGATTCATTGATTCTTTGTACTGTTTTCATAGTCTCAATTGCATTAATTTCCATGTTCATCTTTATAATTCTCTGTTTTATATCATTTTTTTGAATTTGCTTTCTTCTTTATCTAAGTATTTGGGGTGCAACATTGGGTTGCTCATTCGAGCTCTTTCTGAATTCCTAATGTGAGAATTCATCACTATAAATTTCTCTTAGGACTGCTTTCACTGTATTCCATAAGCCCTTCCATATTGTATTAACATTAAGATTTAATTATAGAAACTGTCTAATTTCTTCTTTAGTTTCATCTGTCAACCATTAGTTGTTGAGGAGGGTATTATCTGACAAAGACCAATACCTGTTTATGAGAAAAAAAATGAAAATAGTACAGCTTTAGAACAAAAGGTCTTTGTCTCACTCTGATAAAAGGCATTTATGAAATACCAAGAGCCAACATTACACTAAATGGCCAAATATTGGAATATTTCATTCTGAAGTCAAGAATAATACAAGTATGTCCACAATAGACATTCTTGTTTAATATAGTTTTGGAAACTTTAGTGAAAGCAATTAGACAAGAAAATATAAAAGGAATAGGCTAGGAAGGCTTAAATTATTATTATATGCAGATGACATTATATCCTGTGAAGAATACCACCCAGAATCCAACAACTTGCATATAGATTTAATCACTAAATTCAGTACCTGGATTCAAACTGAACATTCAGCAAATGTACTCAAGACAGAAAGTAGGTAAATAACACCTTTCACAATAGCACGTAAAAAAAGTGAAATACTTAGGACTCAATCTAACAAACAGAATAAAAGACCTAGAATTTGAAAAATACAGTACCCTGAAAAGTAGATCAAAGGGGAATATCAGAAAATGGACAGATATGCTCTACTCATGTATAGAAAGAATCAACATACTGAAAATAGTCATAGTCCCAAAATTGTTATAACAGGTTTAATGCAATCTCAATCTAAATGCCATTAGCATACCTCACAGAATAAAAGGAAACAATCTTAAAAATCATTTGGAATCAGAAGACACCTTGAATAATAAAAGAAATCCTGGGCAGCAAAGGCCAGAGGCATTACAATCCTTGACTTGAAATTATGCTTCAAATGTATTATGAAAAAATCAGCATGTTATGGGCAAAAAAAATGACCTGGGATAAATGGAACAAATTAAAAGATGGAGATAGAACTACAAACACACTAAACCACACTATCTTTGACAACATGTTCACCGGAAGAAAGATAGCCTGTTTAGTAAATGGTGCTGGTAAAACTAGCTTCCCACAGAACTAAGACTAAAAGGCTTCCCATATGCCCAAGACTGAAACTAGGCACATGTCTCTCACAATGAACTAAATTATTTAGATGAAAAGATCTAAATATTAAAATAGAAACACTAATCTGCTGGCAAAGAGCATAGATAGAACTCCTGAAGACACAGGCTTAAGCAAAGTTATAAACAAACTCTGACCCCACAGAAAGTATTACAAAGTATCAACAACTGAGATCTCATTAAAAGCCTTTTTATTTTTTAGTAAGATAAATTACCAATACAGTGAAAAGACCACTAATAGACAATTTAAAAAATGGAAAATAGATTTTAGCCACTCATCCCTCAGACTAATGGCTAAGAGCTAGGACACATAAAAAATTGAAAAAAAAAAAAAAGTATACCTCTCAAATTTAAAGAACCAGTATTAAAGTTGACAATTGAAATGAATAAATATTCTCAAAAGAATAAAGACAATGGTATCTCAACTACTTTTCTCTCATTGCCAGAACAAAATATCCAACACCTAAAGTGAAGGAAGGAAAGGTTTAGCTTGCAGTCTGTAGATGTTTCAGTCTATAATCACCTGGCTCTAATGCAGCAGGACACATGGCCAAGAGGTGACAGTTCATGGCTGTGGAAGACAGAGAAAGGAGCAAGAGAAAAAAATGGAAGAGCAAGCCTCTTTTCTTCCCTCCTATCGTATGCACACTACCTGCCCTAGGGTACTATTCACACCATCTTCATGCTCTCTTCTTGCACAGACTGAGAACATTTACCCTGTACCTCTGTTGAGTCACTTAGTTAAATTTCTAAACTTCTCAAGAGTTGATGCAATGCATCAGCTTCACAACATCCTAAGTTGCAAACAGCTGCCCCTAGTGTATGTTTATATATGCTAGGATGTAGAATGACTGAATCACTTTGCTAAGCTTCTATACTCAAGTGAACACAATACCAGCCATTGCAAACAACAAATAAATACATAAAAACATCACTGAATATTCAAGACATGCAACTTGAAACAACCCTGAGATTCTAGCTCACTCCAAAACAAATGGCTATTAACAAGAAACCAGTCAATAAAAAATGCTGACAGAACTGTAAGGGGAAAGATACCTTTCTCTACTGTTCATGGGAGTGGTATATCCAAAGAAAGTCCCAAGTTTCCTGTTACAGATTGATATAAATTCGATCGTGTCAATATAAGCCCTTACCTTCTGAAAAGTTATTATACGGAGGTAATCACTTATGACTACCTCATATTTTTTTCCAATTGCTGTTATTTTTCCTTGGTCATCTTCTAAAAGTGTTCCCAAAGTCATTGTCCAGAATTGGTATGAGAAATGTCCATAACGGCTATGTACCAACGATGCCTGGTAATAGAAATCACCCAGTACTAGACACTATGAGCAGCAGTCATTAGTGGATTGATGAGAATCAGCCTCTCAACTCCAGGGAGATGAGTTGTAGCTATCGTACAAAAATAATGATGGAGAGAAGCATAATAAATAGGAGGAGGATTATTCATATCTCTTCTGAGATTAAACAGAACTCTCCCAGGGATTTAAGTGTCACCTCTTTTTTGGCATTTTTAGTTTGGTGTTTCTGATCATGGTAGCTGGAAGGGGCCTTTAGCCAGAAATTTAAGGATACAAAAGTGAGGCACACAATATAAGGATGTCAGGTCTTTTTACTTTGTTCACTTTAACCTATAAAACATTGCAAATCCAAATGAACAATTGATATTTTCATCAAAATCTGGCTACAACTGTCTGGAAAGTAATCTGAGCAACTCTTAGAATTAATACCTAAATGGCCAATGTGTTACCTTCAGCAATAGTGAGAGATTAATAATAGATTGTCCAGCAGCATAGCATTCAAAATTAGTAATCTTTTAGTAATGTTGTAAAATAAGCTTTACCTAGCAGCAAGTGAAAGTATGGAATGTATTTCGGATTTTCCGTGTAACAGTGATGCAAATGAAGCTACTTGAAACAAGGAAAGAAAACAAAATCAATCAGAACAGGAAAAAACAGAGCCGAGTCATTAATGGAGATTCTAGAACCTTTCCTAAGTATCTCCAGAATTCACTTCTTTCCTTTGGGTAATCATGAAAATGCCACCCTTAGTAGTTAAGTTCTAATGAAGACTCTCTTCATGATTGCTTTTCCATCTGGTCCTTGTAAACAGGGTAAAAGAGAGCAAGCTCTCTGGAGTCTCTTACAAGGGCCTCAATTCCATTGTGACAGACACATCACATGCCTTCCTCCACAGCTTATTTTCTTCCTCAGGCCAATTTCCGCATTCTGTAACCCTGGGCTTTGACTTCATCCCATGATGGTGGAGAAGACACAATATAGTTCCTATCACAAGGGAAGTAATTGTGAAAATTGTGGCTCTAAAAGGAAGGGTACTTGTCCTCATTTTCATTATGTGTGGAAGGGGTCGCTAGTGCTTACTTTGTCTTGATTTTTATTGATTATTCCACGAAACTCTGGTAAAAGCTGCATCCCCAGGTAATTCATTTTGTCTAATCACAAGGATCTACCACTGATATCTAGTCTCTATGACAACTTTTAATGTTGTTGTTGTAGTTAGAAGTAACATTATACTAGCTGTTCTCTAATGGACACATTTACAAGGATCTTAATGACAGGTGTAATTACTGAAGCCTCTTACATATAGCAATTATTTTTCTTATTGTGTAATCCATGAGAATAATGCAAACAAACCAGCTGCATCAGTATATATTCTTAATATTTCCAGCACATCAACTGGAAATTATTTATAGTAGTGTTAGTACTAAAAGAGTACAATAGTAGAACAACCCTTAATTATAGAGTATTTATCAAAGGAATGGGTACAATGGGTGAGCAGAGGTAATTTATCATGCATTTTTATATAATTGCTCTCCTAGAGAAGTATGTGGTTGTCACGTGATATTTTTAAATACTGTATTTGCAATTGATTTGCTTGTTATTATTCAGGTGTATCCTCTTGAAAACTTGGATCTCTAGTTTTTAAAGTTTCTCATGTAACTCAGGAGAAAATATATTCCCTAGAAAGTATGACACTACACAAAATCAGTCTGTCATCAAAGAAGAAAATAAAATTTTTTAAAATATGGATAATTTAATCTTGTATATAAAGGAAAGATAAAGTGCTTTGAGAAGAAAAATTTACCCTGAAATAAAAGAACAAAAAAGTGCAGTAACTTTTTTAGCTCAGCAGTCTAAAAGAACCGGCGTAGGCGAGTGCAGCGACTGTGTTTTGATCCTCAACACCACAGGATGCACCAGCTTGCCACCTAGGTTGAGCCTGCCACAGAAGAATAGATAAATAAAACTAGTATGAAGATGGGAGAATGGAAAGCCAATAAAGGATCCACGCAAACCAGACTGTACACAGGACAGGAAAAAGAAAATGGTGTGAAGAAGTCAATTGGTGGCTCTTGGTTTATTTAAGGTGAAGAAAATAACAACTGCCCTCCTCATGTTTTTGTCTTTATTTGGTTTATTAAAAGGTTGTTACACAAACTGCACTTCTATGACTGCATTCAATCCAGTGTAGCAAGTGGGAAAGGGACAACCAGTCTCAGGAACATTAATCATATTTTGTGCCAAATCACCATGATCTTTTCTATAACAGAACTCATGCTTAAGGCTGACAATGGAAGGATTTTGATATATTTAACTGTCAGAATTACTGGACATTTTTTTCTTAAAATTAAAGTAGAATGAGTCAACTCTATGTTAAACAAGAGAAAATAATTTTCTGCACCTAGCTGTCATTCACAAAGTAGTTGAAATCAATTTTCAGCATTATCGAGTGAAGAGAGGGCCCACCTTACATTAGTCATCATACACTACAATTTATGTCTAGACACAGGTAGATAACTGAATGTGAACAGGGACCAGAAATTAGTCAACCAAAGCTTGTATTGTAACATATGAAGAATGACTGATAATAATCACTGGCCAAACCTTACCACATGATCTCCTCTGCTTATCTCTGCTGCAGTCTCTTCTCCTGCTTTCTCATTTATCTCTGCTTCAATTTTTGGCAGTTTTTCAGTTACTATTTCCAGTTGGTTATGCCATGGCTATAATCTTTAACATAAATGAAAAGATCTGATTTCCTTCTGCCTTGAACTATTAAAACAGAGAACTAAAATAGTCTCCACATACTCACTGCTATATTGATTAACAATACATTTTTAAAGGGACTTTTTATATTTGTGCTTTTTTGTATAACTTTCTACGTAACAGTGGAATATTTGTTGAACTCTTAATAAATATTATCTGAAATCTACTTGTAAATATGTACAATTATTATTTTAATATGAAATAAAGAAGAATTACATTTAACAAAAAATTCTCTAAGAGAAAGGCATATAACAAAAATAAAACAGGAAAGTGATCTTGGTAAAAGAGCTCGTTTTTGTGCCATGGATGATAAGGAGGACATACAGGAACCTCTCCTGGAAATATATGACTACTGCGAACATGCATGTGGACTCTGCACTTATTTAATGTAGGCTTACACAAGACCACTGGACACTTGAAAGCAAAAGGAAAGCACAAACATAATCTGCAGTATAAAATTTATGAACTCCTCAGAGAATGCAACAGAGGCCACAAACAGTATCAAGTGGTTTGACAAGATATCGAAGACTGAAGAGAAAAAATAAAAAAAAGCCAGGCCTGGACAGAGCAGCTATAACTATAAAAATTATCTGCACCAATTCCTTGAGGACCATTTTCAAATTTATGTATCTGATCACTCCATCTAACAAAAAGAATATTAAGAGTTTGGAGGTGATAAACCCATAAAGACAGATGGAGAGACAATAGCTAGCTAGCTAGATGGCTAAATTCATTATGGACGTAGGTCTTTCATGAACAGAGTTAGGAACCAACACAGTAATAAAGAAATGAAGAATGTGCATGGCTGAGACAAAACCCCCAATGTTCAAACCTGAAAGAGGAAAATCCTTTTGCAGCTGATAGTTTATAGTGAGTTCAGCCCATAATCAGCTGGCTCCAAGGCGATGACGCTTGGCAGAGGGGCATCAGAGAGGAGAAAAGGCCGTGCAGGACAGAGGAGGAAGGGAGCAACAAAAGCAGCCAGCAACAAGCAGGGATTGTCTTTCTGTTCTTTATCTCCTATCCTGGCTACCCGCCCTGAGGGCAGGTATCATACACACCCTGCACGGGCCAGCATCACCCCACGGGTCAGTCCCGGCATGACTCTCTCCATCCATCAGCACACACGCTGTCCTCAGTCACCTCCAAACACACCCGCCTATGACCGTATGGCATCTAGATGGAAGCTGCAAGAGCAGCCCACAGAACAGTGCTTAATAATTGTCTCCTGTTGACCTTAAAATTCTAAATATGAATTCAATATGTGACTTTAAATTTAAATATATTCAAATTTTATTTTTTCTTACTTTTTAAAGGCCTGGCGAGCATAGGCTGGGCTCCCCTCCTCTTGCCTTTTGTGTTAGTCATTTAGGCGAATTGCTGGAAAAGGGTGGTTCTGGCCCAAAGGAAGGTTTTGCTGTTTTGTTTTGTGTTTCTGTTTTGTTTCTTTGGCTTGTTATAGCTTGATCTCAGTTCTCTCCCAATATTATGTTTTGTTTGTTTGTTTTTCTGACCAGGGTCTCCCTCTACGGTCCAGGCTGTCCTGGAACTTGTAGCAACACTGCAGCCTCATGAGTGCTAAGATTACAGGTGTGTGTCACCACACCAGCTTCTCTCCTGACACTGAATTTTTTTTTTTATGAATTTAGGACAAGGTCTACGGGGTGTACAGGGTCTACTACACATACGGGACTAGCACTGATTCTTCTGTTTTTCAGCCTTCCAAGAGCTGGGATTACAGGTGTGTGTCACCACACCCAGTCTCTATTTTTTGTTGCTTTATAAAAAATAAATTTTATTGATAAGTTTTAGATATACGTAAAGATCACATTCATCATAAATAATTTGTACCTATACATGATACAGCTCAATTCCTTTTTCTGTGCCATTTCTGTCTCTTTCTTTCAACCCTCTTCTCCTCATCTACAAAAGCTTTGTTTCCACCTTACTCATCTTTTCTCACTTTTTTCTTCCTTTTCCCTCGCCCTTCTCTACTGTCCTTCCTATTTGAGTGGCATTGCTTCCCTTTCAGATTCACTAAATAGTATGCAAATTAGTGATACTAGAGCTCCTCCAAATTTCATTTAGAAATCAGTGTGAATCTGTGAAGACCTTGATTTTTCTTTTTTTATTACAATTTTCTTTTATTTTGAAGAGTAAAAACAAGAGGAAGAAAAACAGAAACAAAGACAGAAACAGGGTAACATATAACAAACACACATTACAGATTTTCAAAATAACAATAGCTGATTAACAAGGATAGATATATTATCTACTTTTATGGTCAAAACTGTTGCTCTAATTAACAAATACAATTATGCAAGATGGGACACATGATTGAATATTACTACATGCCTTCAAAAAAACTTAAATTTTTAAGGGCCAGCCAAATAGCTTAGTGGATTATAGCACCAAGACAGCACAGGGGCTGGAGGTTCAATCTCTGGCATGCTATGCCAGCCCTGCCCCCCAGGCACACAGAGAATGAGATTAAGACTGGGCATAGTAGCACTTGCCAGTAATCCCAGCACTTAGGAGGTTGAAAGATAGAAAAGATCACTGCAAGACTGATCTGTGTAGTGAGAACCTGTAGACCACATACTAAATGGATAACGACATTTACTTTAAAGAGAGTATATTGGTAATTAATATGGCATTAAAAATGGTACACGTTAAGGGGCTGGAGAGATGTCTCAGTAGTATAAATTCTTTCCTGGCAAGCACAAGGACCTCAATTAAATCTCTGGTACAAGAAAGAAAGAAAGAAAGAAAGAAAGAAAGAAAGAAAGAAAGAAAGAAAGAAAGAAAGAAAGAAAGAAAGAAAGAAAGAAAGATGGCACATATTTAGAAGACGAAGATGTCAGATATTTCAAGCATAATTGTACTGTTACACATTACTGGTCTCAATGTAGTTGCTTAGTTCACAACTGTCAGCATAAAGAGTTAGTCATGGTGAGAACTCTATCAATTGACTGCTACTTTCAAAAACTCATGAAAATTCTTAGGACAATTGTATAGCCATCTTGTGTGTATATATATATATATATATATATATATATATATATATATATATATATATATATATATGATTTACCCCTACCTTATTTCCTATCTTTTCCCTGTTCTCTCTCTTCATTATTAAATTCTGTTAATTTCCATTTAACTATGTCTATTATGACTTTCAGTTTTTATTTCTTCTTTTGAGTTCTGACACTAGGGAGACAATGCAATATTTACAAATGAGAATCTGATTTATTTCACTTATGAGTATAGTCTCAAGTTGCATCTACTTACCTATGAAAGCTTCAAGACTGTTCTTCATTATAGCTGAGCAATACTCCATGTATGAAAATATCGTATCATTTTCACCCATCCCTCACTTGTTGGGCATTTTGGTTGTTTCCAAGATTTGGCTACCACAAATTGTGCTGCTATGAACATGGGCACATATATTTAT
Source organism: Ctenomys sociabilis (assembly GCA_004027165.1). NCBI lineage: Eukaryota > Metazoa > Chordata > Mammalia > Rodentia > Ctenomyidae > Ctenomys > Ctenomys sociabilis. The sequence goes on along the minus strand of PVKA01047312.1, from coordinate 4,520 downwards.
CAGTATACTATGAAGTTATCAGTTCTTTTTGGAAAGTTCCCAGAAGGGGAATAGCTAGAGTGATTGGAAATTCCAGTCCTACTTTTGTTAGGAGTCTCCACAATGATTTCCATAATGGTTGTACCAGTCTACATTCCCATCAGTAGTGGAGAAGGGTTTATTTTTCCTCACAGCCTCTCCAATATTTGTGCTTGGTTGTTTCTTTGTGATAGCCATTCTTTCTGGGATGAGATGGTATCTCAATATTGTTTTAATGTGTATTTCTCTTTATTCCTAGTATTTATTTGGAAGCAGAAAACACCTAGAATAGCAAAGGCAGTTCTGGGCAACAAAGACAGGGTAGGAGGCATTGCAATTCCTGACATGAAATTATATTTCAAAGCTACTGTGATAAAATCAGCATAGAATTGGGAAAAAAACAGATGAGGATCAATGGACTAGATAAGAAGATGCAGAAACAACTACAAACACACTCAGCCACCTTATTTTTGGCAAAGGGTCCAAACATGCTTACTGGAAGGAAGATAGCCTCTTTACAAACGGTGATGAAAAACTGGCTCTCTACATGCTGAAAACTAAAGCTTGCCCCAAGTCTATCACCATGCACTAAGATTAAGTCAAAATGGATTAAAGATCTAAACACTGAAAGATAAGCACTGAAACTCCTGGAATAGAAAGTAGGAGGAAATCTCGAAGACATAGGGGTAGGCAAACAGTTCATGAACAGAAATCAAACTGCATGGGTAATATTTGTAAGAAATAACACCTGAGACCTCCTCTTATTGAGAAGTTTTTGGACATGAAAAGTAATTATCAACAAAATGAAAAGATAAACCACAAGTTTCAAAAAACTTAACTAATAAATACTCAGACAGAAATCTTCTGTCGAGAATTTAAAAAGAACTATATAGTATTAGGGCCCCAAAATTGAAAGACCCAATCCAGAAATGGGCATCTGAGATGAACACATACTTCTCAGAGGATGAAATTATAGAAGCAAATAAATATATGAAAAATCTCCACATCACCAGCCATCAGAGAAATGCAAATTAAAACAACACTGAGATACCGTCTCACCCCAGAAAGAATGGCTATCATAAAGAAATCAACCAACAACAAATGCGGGAGTGGTTGTGGGGAAAAAAGGAACCCTTCTTCACTGCTAGTGGGAATGTAGACTGGTGCAACCATTATGGAAATCAGTGTGAAGACTCCTCAAAAACCTAGCACTGGAAATCCCATGCAAAGAAGTTATGCCCCTACTGAGAATTTTTCCAGAGGAAATGAAAACATCATATCGTAGTCATATCTGTGCACCTATGTTTATACCATCACAACTTGTGATAGCCAAATCTTGGAAACAACCAAAATGCCCATCACCTAAGAATGAATGAAAAAGATATACTTTTATACAATGTAATATTACTCACCTATAAAGAATAATAAATTAGAAGCCTGTATATTTAAGCAGATTCCATTTGAAGATATATTCATGAGTGAAATAAACCAGACCTACATTTGTAAATATTATATAGTCTCCCTAGTATAAGCACTCAAAAGAACAAATAAAAATAGAAAGGTATAACACAATTAAAAGGAAAGCAAGAACTTTAAGGAGTAAACAAAGAAGAAAGGGCAAGGAGAAAAGCTAGGAAACATGACAGGGGCAAAACCATACATTTATATATACAGCATGGTTAAGGCAGTGATCCTGAGAATCTCCATCAGGTTTTGAAACTAGCAGTTAATTGGTAGGATTCTCACCCTGACTGACTATATATACTGATACCTGTGAACTGAGCAACTGGAGCAGTGTGTAATAAATAGTAAGGTCGTGCTTGCAATGCCTGTCATTCTGGTCTAAAGATGTACTACTTATCATGTCATATAAATTTCTGCTATACTGTCTGTCATGTAAATCTGTGTTTTAAAAATACAGGGTAAGAAATGAAAACAAGAGACAAGAAAAAAGAAGTCATAGGACTATCCTGCTACAATGTTGCACACAGTTAGATTTCTAAATCTCTGTGTGAAAGTGTGTAATTGTTTATTCTTATTTGTTTAAATATATTTTTTATTTTTTCAATAATATTCTGTAGGGATTTAAAGTTTACTGGATAGAAAATACCTGTTCCATACTATGTCTAAAATGTTTGATATTCAGACAGGTAGTGAGCTTAAGCACGACTGCCTATGTTATAGGGTAATATCATTAAGCTTCTCTTCTGTATGGTTAACAACTTAAATTTGCAGATGAAAAAGTTAGAGAAAAAGAAGGGTTGCAAGGACAGCCAATATTTTGGCTCTAGCCTTTCAAGGTCAGTGAGAACTTAGGGCATAAGAGAGCATGTACTGTAACATCCTGTAACTCAGTGATGTCCCATATTTTCTGATCATGGAGATTATGGGGCCACAGAGGAAAGCAATCGACTATGTGGAGTGTGCCTAAGGAGAGTCACATGGAGAGAAAACATACTCTCAGGCTTTCACAGAGAGCAAATTAGTTGAGCAATGGCCATGACTTATCCAGTTGGCTGACTCTAACAAAGGATCTACAAACTGTGGTGCAGGGTTTCAGGGTAAATCCTGAGGGGATTTGACTGACCTTGTCAAATACAAAAGTTACATTCCTTGTTATATAGATCTTGCTTTATCTTGGTCTTAACTGTGCAACAGAAAAGTATAAAAACAAGGTATATTAATAAGCTAAGCTGTAAAAGGCTCAAGTCAACAACTTTTGACATTGCCAGTCCTAGGGATAACCCACTACTATTGTGGACTGCTGCGCTTTTTTTTTTTTTTTTGTGGAACTGGGGATTGAACTCAGGGCATTGCCCTTGCCAGGGAATTATATATTATACTGACTCAGTACTTATTATACTGAGTCATCTCCCCTGCCCGGACTACTGGACTATATTGGATTATTTTGCTGAATTCATGCACCTTCAATATTTAAATGACAATGGAATATCCATCTCTGACAAAGCTAAGCAAAACAAAAATAGTTATAAATGGAGGACCATTTTGTGTCTGTATATACAAAGTAGTTGGGTTAGATATACAGCCACTTTCTCTTAATTCAATGAGAAGAAACATTTGTACTAATAGTGTTTGGAAAGCATATCATGTGTGCATCTCGTACTATGAATAATCACTACAAAGACAAAAATATGCAATTTATTAATTATGTAAACTGTCCTACTAATTGGTTTTGAAATTTTCTCATTGTCCTTTGTTTCTTCATAAAATGAATAAAAAATCAATTTGCATTTCTCAAATGAGCAGTGATGGGGAGCATTTTTTAATGTATTTATTTGCCTCATAGTTTTTCTTCTGAGAAGTGCATATTCATCTCAAATGCCCGTTTTGGATTGAGTCTTTAAAGTTTGGGGCCCTAATTAGTTTTAATTCTTTATATATTCTAGACAGAAGACCTTTGTCTGATTATTAATTAAAATTATTCCTAATTTGTAGATATTGTTTAATTTCTTCTTAACCTATTGGTTTTCTACTTGACCTACATTTTAGGGATAAGGGGGTTTTCAGGTCTCCTGTTAAGATTGTGTTATTGGGCATTAGATTTTTCATGTCCATTAGGATTTGTCTTATATAGTTGGGTGCTTCTGTGTTTGGTGTATACATGTTTATGACTGTTAACGTTTTTTTTATTTTATTTTTTATTTTATTGAAGTACAAATATCAATCAGACAGTTTTAAGACATCTTAACAAGACAGATTCCATAAATTCATACATTGCAAACTGTTTTCATACTGTTTTGGTATCGTACAAGGTGCATACATGATATTATACTTACAGACATTATTATAGCAGATGTCTCTTATCACTAAATTAAGAGTGTAGCTGTTTACTTATCTTATTTTTTATACCTGAATTTTTAACTTTTCCTTTGTATTTTCCCCTACCCAGTGTGTAATGGCCTTCTTTATTTCATCTGATCATTCTTGGATTGAAATTCAGATTGTCTAAAAGGAATTGCTAACCCCGATTTTTTAAGAGGTTCTGGGGTATATAGTGTTCCAACCTTTGACTTTCAGCCTGTGAATTTCTTTGTGAGTTAAGTGTGTTTTTATATACAAAATATTGTTGGATTTTTGCTTCCTAATCCACTCTGCAAGTCTATTTCTTTTAATTGGTGAATTGAGTCCATTTACATTGATGGTTATAAGTGACGTGCATTGACTTATGTTTGACACCTTATTTACCTGCTGTTGGTTATCTATTTTTCTCCTGCCCTTAACTGTTAGTATATTTGGTGGGTTCTTTGCATTCTCATCATGGAGTTGTGTGCATTGTGATCACCTTCCAGAATATCTTTTAGGAGTCTGAGTAGGGTTGGATTGGAGGTCATGAATTTCTTTAATTGTTCTCTTTTTGTATTTACTATAAGGTCTATAGGGTCTACAGGGTCTCACTACATAGATTGTACTCATAGTGATCTGCCTGTGTTCAGCCTCCCAAGAGCTGAGATTACAGCCGGGCGCCATCACATCAATCTTTT
>PVKA01047311.1:0-14393 GCA_004027165.1 Ctenomys sociabilis | reverse complement strand
CTGGATGGAAATGGTAAAGAACCGAAACACCAAGAACTCTCACGGGGAAACCCTTCTGCTCTTCCTCCAAGCAATGATAGGAAGGGTAGCATTTGCAGCCTGACAGCTTCACAAGGGATCCTATGCTGCTTTCCAGAGACAGTGTCCAGCGGCTCAAGGAATCCAGCTCTCCCAGATATACTTGTTCCTGTGCTAGATTGGCCCTTTGATCAGTTGTCTCTGGTGAGAGAAACCAGAAATGTGTGTGTATGTGTGTTTTGAGGAAGTGGAGCCAACATGACTCCTTGTGGGTTGAACTGCTTAGTTTCATGGAGCCCCTTTCCTCTATTCAGATTCCCCAGGGCTATGTTTATTGCTCCCTGGCCAAGCCTGGACTGAGTTCTCCTGACAAAAAGAGCTCCTCAGACCTTCCACATTGTAAAGGACTAAGTCAGCTGAAGCCTTTGCCTCAGTCTATCTTGTCCATTCCCTTGTCTCAGAAATCTTCCTCTTGAATTCCAGTCTGCACTGGGCTGGCCTCAGGCCTGTTCATTCATGTCCAGATCTCTGTGTTTCAGTTTCCCCTTTGGCCAACACAAACAGGCATCTCCCACTTTTTCCTGGAAGTCCCAACAGCCTGTGAGAAAGTACTGCATGAAGTGGCTGGAATAGATGTTGAGGAAGAAAAACCAGTATGTGTCACCTGTGCCTCATCTTCACTGTGGGCAGGGGTGAAGCAGAGGTGGGGCAAAGGAAGAGCGTTATCAAAATAAACATAAAACAAGCTCAGGCCCAACAGTATCAGTGAAAATTCTGTTTCAGTCAGTGGGACAGTTGGGTCCTCCTTTGACTCTGCAGCCTCACTGAGAAGCCTCAGGAGTGTAGGCAAGGATGTGGGCCAGCCAGCAGAGTTATGAACACTAAGGAGCTCTGCTCAAGAGGGCAGGAGAGAAGCTTCTGTAAGAGATAGCAGTAAAGTGGAAATCCTCAGAGCTCCAGGGCTGGGACCTACATTTCTGAGATCATCCTCCTGTTTGGAGAGGATGAGAAAGAAGGCAGAGGGACAGGATGCAGATAGTGGGGCTGACAGACGCAGCCAAGACTGGCAATAAGTCAAAGGAGAGGTCCGAGGCATGAGCCACGGGAGTAGGAGAGTGGGCAGCCCAGGACACTGGAGAGCTGAGTCGATGTCCCTGCTGTGGCAATGGAGGGCCGGCAGACTGGCCTCATGACTGATGCATCCCATGGAGTTGAACTGCTTTACTTGCTGCTGAAATCTTTTGTGTTGTTGATTAAGCCCAGGGCCTTTGTATTTTGCTTTTTTTTTCTGGAACCCGGGATTGAACTCAGGTCCTTGTGCTTGCCAGGCAGGGCCTTTGTATTTTGAAACAGTCTTTTTTTTTTTTAGTGGTACTGGAGATTGAACTCAGGACCCTGTGCTTGCCAGGCAAGAGTTTATTCTATTAAGCTATCTCCCTGGCCGCTGCTGAAATCTTACTACTGGTGTCTGTACCTGTGAGTTTTTGCTCTCAGCCAAAAGCTGGATCACCAGTTGCATGAGCTGCTGCTGGGTGTGGAAGCCAGTGTGGCTGCTGTGGTTGTGGAGGACACGGGGTGGGGGGAGCTCAGTTGCACACCCAGAATTGCTACTTGCCAGGGTGATGGGGTATCGGACACCCCAGAGGAATCCCTGGATCTGGACTAACACCTGCATGGCAAGGAAATTGGTGAAGATGGCAGTGATTTGGAGTTCTGCATCTGCTACAGGAGGACAGGGAGCTACAGGCTGGGCTGTGCCTGCAACTGGGGCTTCCCTGTGAAGAGTGGCATGTTTACCAGCACCTGAACGGTACAGTTAGCATTCTGGGCCAGCCTCTACATCATTCTGTGCATGTAGGGGGCTGAGATCTGCATCAGCTAGGGGCTCTCAGAGATCTGGAGGAGAGCCTGCATTTCTGGGCTGCTGAATATCCCTGATCTCAGGTGATCCACCTTAATCCCACGGGGGTTCCAGACTGTCCATGTGTCTGACTGGTCTCTGATCCTCTAGTTCCCTCCCCATGGGATCTGGGGGGCCTAGGAGGTGGGGCCAAGGAGCTCCAGAACGATGGAGAGGCTCTATTCTCAGTCTACAGGAGCTAGGAGAATGAGCTGTCCAGTTTCCTGGTCAGGGAAGAGAAAGGATTATCACCTAACTGCTCCAGGGCAGCACTGATTTTATTGTGTTTTTTTGGTTGAATTGCTTTTTAGGGGAGGTTTATTTTTTGTTTTTAGTGCCAAGGACCAAACCTAGGGCTTCCAGCTTGCCAGGCAAGCATTCTGCTGCTCAGCCAAATTCCCACCCCTCCAGGGCAGCACTGAACATGAGCTCCTGTATGTCTTTTTGTGTGGGCAGTGCCTTAGTTACTTTTGTCTCATTGCTGAGACAAAAATACTTGACACCAAAAGTTAAAGGGGAAAAGATTTATTTAGCTTACAGTTTGTAGAGGTGATCAGTGGGCCCCAAGGCAGGGTGGAACATGGTAGAAGGGCAGCAGTTCATGGTGGCAAAAGGCAGAAAAGGCAACAAGAGAGAATGAGACAAGCCTCCTTCTGCCCCTGTTGTATCTAGACTGCTGTCATTAGCACTGTGCCAATCCAATCAGTGGACGGATTTCATAATCACACTGTCAATCCCAGTATCACACACTCTAGATTCAGCCACTTCTGAAAAAGCCTAAAATTGCATGACGCTTTGCAGGGACATCTATACACAAACCGTAATAGGCAGAAGGTATTATATCTCTGGGGATGCTTCCAAGATTGCTCAGGACTCAGTCCTGGTTTCACAGAATTTCTGGCATCGTGGTGGGATTCTGAACAAGCTCTCCTGTCTGCCTCATGAACTCAGGTTGTTGGGCATGTGGCTGATCCTTGAATGTCCTCCTTCTGCTGCGGTGTGTGGGACGTGACCATGATCATGTGCCACATAAGGTCAGGGTTAGATTTCGCATCCTGGACCAAGGGCATCTCCATGACCATCAGCTGCCACTCTATGAAGAGGGCAGAGCCGAGGCTGCTCAGCCCCAGGATGCCCCCAAGCCAGAGAGAACAGGAGCAGTAAGTAGCACATCCAGAACAGGGCTGCCAGAGCTGGAAGGCTGGGCAGGGGTGACAGATGAAGCAGGCATGGTGGAGGGAAGAAGTGGTGGCAGCAGCTGGATCTTGAGTCCTCTATGAGATCTTGATGACCAGATGGGCAGTGAGCCTATCTTTGATCTCAGGCTGGGCCAATGTGTCTCCAGCCTTGGGGCTCCTGCCTGCAAAGATCGGGACCAGTTGATTCTTTTTTTTTTTTGTATTTTTGAGACAGGGTCTCACTATGCAGTTCAGGCTGGCCTTAAGCTCACTTTGTAGCTCAGGCTGGTCTTGAACTCACAACAATCCTCCTGCCTCAGCCTCCCGAGTGCTGGGATTACAGGCATGCACCACCACGCCCGGTCCTAGGCCCAGCTGATTCTGCTGAGTTTTAAATCTCTGGGAGATTTTGTCTCTGAACCGAATGCTGGGATTACAGGTGTGTGCCATCACACTCAGACGGAGTTTTACTAAATTGCTCAATTGCCCAGTCTGAGTTAGAACTTTGTTCTTTCTGCCTCAGCCTCCTGGAGGGATTATAGGTATATGCTAACCATACCCATTTCTCACCGTCATTTCAACTCAGACATTTTGTGTTCTGACCACCACTTAGCCCATTTCTTTCTTTCTTTCTTTCTTTCTTTCTTTCTTTCTTTCTTTCTTTCTTTCTTTCTTTCTTTTTTTTTTTTTTTAAATGAGCAGAATATATTTATTGAGAGAAAGAGAGCTCTTGTCCAAAAGAGGGAGGAAGAGGGGCTCCGAGCAGGTGGTGCCCGAGCCCATTTCTTCTAACTGTGATTTAAAAAAAAAACTTTTGGTCTGAATAATGCCAGTCTGCTCACCTTCACAACTTTTCCATCTTTTTTAAAATCCAATTTCCATCTGCTTAGAGCTTGCATCTATGTAGCTAAATGTGGCAAGAAAAAATTCAATTATGCTATCTCTTCTAATTTTTTTGTACCAGGAATCGAACTCAGGACCTCATGCTTGCCAGGCAGGGACTGCACCAGCCCTCTTGTAATGTTTTTGATCACTAATCTTCATGTTGACTTACAATGTATTTCTTTAATTTACTTGCTGTCTTCTAGGTAACTATTTTACTCTTTCATTTTTTCCTCTTTAAATTTAAAGTTTTTTAGTCTTCTTAAAATCATTCTTCTTTTATTTTTTTGTCTTTTTGAGACAGGGTCTCACTATGCAGTTCAGGCTGGCCTTAAGCTCACTTTGTAGCTCAGGCTGGTCTCGAACTCACAACAATCCTCCTGCCTCAGCCTCCTGAGTGCTGGGATTACAGGCCTGCGCCACCACGCCCAGCTTAAAATTATTCTTAACTGTTCTTTTTTTTTTTTAAAAGAGAATAAAATACCAATAAAAATGATACAAGGGCCAGTGAGATAGCTTAGTGGACTAAGTGCTTGCTGAGGCAAGCCTAGGGACTGGAGTTCCATCCTGGGAACCACATGCCACACTGTCCCCACCCCTTGTCTTACTGGGCCGGCCATTAAGCCCAGGTGTGGTGGCACATGCCTGTAATTCCAGCTCTGGGGAGGCTGAAAACAGAAGGATCACTATGAGTCTGAGCTATGTAGTGGGACCCTGTACCAAATATGTAATAAATAAAAAAATTAAAATGATACAGAATTTCAAAGCAAGATGATAGAAAATTAACAATGGTTATTATATTGCATATTGCTATCTTCAAAGCTGTTGCTCAGATTACCAGGAATAGACATGCAAAATTGGTCAAACAATATAAGAAGTAACAGTTCCTTTCAGTGAAATACTAATACTAATAGAAATTAGTAATATAATTAGCTTAACTATTGTGTGTGTATTTCTTTTCTCCCTTTTCCTTTTCTCCTTTCCTTCAACTCAGTTGTTCTTTCCTTTTAATCAGTTTCTTTCCTTTTCACAATATATATTGTACCTTTTGGATCTTACTCTTTCAGTTTCTTGTACTAGGGAGACAACATGATGTTTACATATGTGATTCTGATTTATTTCAGTTATGAGTATGGTCTCTAGGTTCATCCATCCTTGTACCTGCCAGGCAGGTGCTGTGCCACTGAGCTGCTGAGAATTTCCTGAAGTTTTCACCACTCCACTGATCCACCCTACAGCAGCTCTATCTGACTCTTGCCTCCTGGACGGTGCTAACTCCCCAGCCCTGGTGTGCCCCCTGGTACAGACTCACAAAGACTGATGATGCACATTTCAGGAATTATGAGAGTTGTATATTAAACATTTAAACTATTGGTAGCTAGCAACAACTATGATAAGATTATTTAATATGTATTTGGTACAGGGTCTCACTACATAGCTTGGACTTGTAGTGATCCTCCTGTTTTCAGCATCCCAAGTGCCTGGTTACAGGCATACACCACCATGCCCAGTGGTCTTGGTGGCTGGCTTAGCACCCAGCATGGCATTGAACCCCAGTCCCCGTGCTTGCCTTAGCAGACACTTAGTCGACTGAGCCATCTCACCAGCCACAGGAATATTTATGTTACAAAAATCAGCAAATGCTTCAGATGAATAGAGTTCTCTCTTTCAGGGACCTGGTTGTTCAACATTTGTGCCTTGCCTGTGATATACCTTAATATAATGTTGCTTTGTAAATTTAAAAAAAAATGGGGGGGGGGCAGGGAGATAGCTCAGTGGAATAAGTACTTCCCTGGCAAGCGCAAGGGTCTGAGTTCAATCCCTGGTTCTGCCAAAAAAAAATGGGGGGAGGGTTCTTTTTTAATGGTGCTGCAAAGTGAGCCTGGTGCCTTTTGCATGGGAGGCAAGTGCTCTGCCACTGAGTCACACAGCTAGCTCCTCCTGCCCCCATTTATATACCTGGTTAAATATGCTATACTTTCTGATGGAACTTTCCTTTTTTTTTTTTTTTTTTTGGCAGTACCAGGGATCGAACTCAGGACCTTATACTTTCCAGGCAGATGCTTAAGCTGCTAAGCTATATCTTCGGCCCAATAACCTTCCTTCCACAAGACCACCTGTTCCAGGTGTCACTCTCTCTCATTCTTTTTTTTTTTTTTTTGTTGTTGTTGTTATCCTTTCCTACCCGGAAAAAACACACACTCCATGAAGTAAGATTTCAGTTGGTTCTATTTTCTGCCATATTCCCAGGTCTTTGAACAGTACCTGGCATCCTGCAAACTCAGATCATATTAACCTGATGAAATAATGAATGGGATGTGTCTGACGTTCTACAGCTGTTACTTCTCTTAAGACGTTGCTTGCCTATTTGGTGTTTACTAGATTGTGATTGATACTACCCTGGACAAATTTTCAAACCTTGTCAAGGAATTCGTTTCGCATTATCTTTTCCAATCAGAAGAGGGCAACCTTGGAGAGTTAAGAGACGGATAGGAACCAGCCTAATTTGGTGACCCAAGACCACCAGGGGGCAGCGTGGTCATTCTGGAAACCCAAAGCCTGGGACCCGGGCGGCAAGGGTTTGTGAGGGCAGGTGGGAGACTCATACGTAGGCGTTTTTACTTTGTTTTCCTCTTTTTTTCAACTTCTCTCTTTTTTTTTAATTTTTATTTTTATTGGTGGTACCAGGGACCTTGCGCTTGCCAGGCAACCACTTGTTCGCCTAAGCTATATACCCGGCACTGGAAGTAATCTTTATTAACATTATTTTTCTGCAGAGTTGTATGTTTGTGTTTTATATTTTCTCTCACATCTGGCAATATGAAATTTAAAATGTTAATCAAACTAAGCTTTTTTGTTGTGTTTTTGGGACAGGGTCTCGCCATGTAGTTCAGGCTGGCCTTGAGCTCACTTTGTAGCCCAGGCCAGTCTCAAATTCACAATGATCTTCCGGCCTCAGCCTCCTGAGTTGTGGGATTACAGTGTTCTTTAGTATACCTGGCTAAAACTTTTTTTTTTTTTTTTTAATGTATTTGGTACAAGTCTCACTATGCAGCTTGGACTTGCAGTAGGATCCTCCTGTTTTCAGCGTCCTTAGCACTGGGATTACAGATCTGTGCCACCATGCTTGGACTCAGTGGCTGGCTCAGGGGACTCAGGGGCAGGGCCAGCATGGCATGTGATGCCTGGGATCAAAACCCAGTCCTTGGGCTTTCCCAAGCAGGCACTTAGTCCGCTGAGTTATCTCGCAGGTCCTTAAAAATAATTTTTTTAAGATAACACAAAAATCATCATTAAATCAAATCAAACTATGTAATTAAGTGGATTTTAGGAGAATTGTATATTTCTTCTTTTCTGAAACAATGTCTCACTATACAATTCAGGCTGGTCTTAGACTCATTGTATAGCTCTGGCTAGCCCAAATTCATGTCAGTCCTCCTGTCTCAGCCTCAAGAGTGCTGTAGTTATAGGTATGTACTACCATGCTTGGCCCTTTCCTTCATCTTCTGATAGCTTCTAATCTGTTTTATAGTTCTATGGATTTGCCTGTTTTGAGCAACTCATGTAAATAGGATTCTACAATATGTCCTCAGTGTTTTGTTTTGTTTGTTTCTGGTGCTAGATAAGTGCTCTGTCCCAGAAGTGCATTCCCAGCCCTGTTCCACAAGGTTTTACTTATTTATTTATTTATTTATTTATTTATTTATTTATTTATTTATTTTGGCAGAACCAGGGATTGAACTCAGGCCCTTGCCCTTGCCAGGGAAGCCTTATTCCATTGAGCCATCTCCCTGGTCCCTCCACCAGGTTTTATTTTTTATTTTTATTTTATTTTTTTGTCTTTTTGAGACAGGGTCTCACTATGCAGTTCAGGCTGGCCTTAAGCTCAGGCTGGTCTTGAACTCACAACAATCCTCCTGCCTCAGCCTCCCGAGTGCTGGGATTACAGTCATACGCCACCACGCCCGGCTCTTCCACCAGGTTTTAAATGGGAAGATTTATCTAAGAACAAAAAATAAGGCTCTGTTCTTAGGAATTTCCTCTAAAATATCAAGGTAATGAGCCTTTAGGCTGGAACTGCCATCTTCCAGTAATTTGCCAAAATGACTAACATAAAGGGCAAGAAGAGGGAAACCTGGTATATGTTTTCCAGGCCTTTTATTTATTTTTATTTATTTATTTATTTTTTGTCTTTTTGAGACAGGGTCTCACTATGCAGTTCAGGTTGGCCTTAAGCTCACTTTGTAGCTCAGGCTGGTCTCAAAGTCACAACAATCCTCCTGCCTCAGCCTCCCGAGTGCTGGGATTACAGGCATGCGCCGCCACACCCGGCTTTCCAGGCCTTTTAAAAAACATGGGGTTGTTCCTTTGGCCACATACATGAGACTCTACAAAAAGGGTGATATTGTAGACATCAAGGGAATAGGTACTGTGCAAAAGGAATGCCTCACAAATGTTGCCACAGCAAAACGGGAAGAGTCTACAACATTACCCAGCATGCTGTTAGCATTGTTATAAATAAGCAAGTTAAGGGCAAGATACTTGCCAAGAGGATTAATGTGCATATTGAGCATATTAAACACTGAGAAAATCATGATAGCTTCCTGAAACATGTCAAGGAAAATGATCAGAAAAGGAAGGAAGCCAAAGAACAAGGCACCTGGGTTCAACTGAAGAGCAGCCTGCCCCTCCCAGAGAAGCACACTTTGTGAGAACCAATGGAAAAGAACCTGAGTTGATGGAACCTATTCCCTATGAATTCATGGCATAAACTGGGGGTGTTGCTCTGCCATTCAGTACCTAACTGGCAGCTTAAGTGTTCTAGGTCCAACGGGAAAATAAAATCATCCTGTATCATAAGGGTGGTTTTTTTAGTTGAATAGGTATGTGGTGCCTTCTTACCTCAGAAATATTTGCAGCGGATGTTCACTGTACCGAGTAATTGTGTGTAGTCCATATTCTCCAGTGTTTTTCTTGCTGAAAGATATTGCTGAGGTATTGTGCAGATGTATACCCAAATATTCAAATATTTATAAAATATTTATATTGGCTTGAAGATCCTATAAATCATCATGGGGAAGAGATGTATCAAATTAAAGGAAGTCGCTTCATAAAATGTAAGTCCATTTCAGTTAAATAAATTGTTTAAAGCAAAAACAAAACAAAACAAAACAAAAAAAACAAAGAGAGTTGAGTGTGGTGGTGTTGCAGGCAGCCAAGTTAGGTAGAAATATTATAGGCAGTCATACGGGGCTGGGCCTTTGAAGGACATAAAACAGAAGACAAGATAGAAGTTACAACTGTGGGAGGGACAGATGCTCCAGCTGTGGGCCAGACCTAAAGATCAAAGATCAAACAAATGCTGACCTCCCTAGAGATTGGCATCTGAGATTGATAATCACCCTGAGGGAGCCAGAAGAATCATTACTGGATGGTACCAGATAAAGTCCTGCTCTACATTCTTGCCTGCTTGCTACATGACTCACTTCCCCATTTGATCCTGAACTTAATTTTACCTAAGCAATGGTGCTTGTAATCCCATTGGTTGGCCATAGTTTTGTCCCACCCCACATCCACCTAATCGAGTTCCCATTTTCTCCACCTTAGCCCCACATGGTTTTACACTGTAAAAGTTCCTGGAAGAGACAACTTTCTGGGGACTACCTGCTCAGGGGGGCCCCCCTCCTGTCCCTCTCTCAGACAGGAACTTTCTTTCCCTCAATAAATATATTCTGCTTATAGCCTTCATTTGTTCCTAAAATTCATTCTTTGGTTTTAGAGAACACGAACTCATCTAGGTCATGTCGGGAGATCATTTTTCCCTATGTCATTTGGAGGTTCCCTCTATCATTTGGAGGTCACCCACCCAAAATCAATTTTTCTCCCTGTATCAGTGGCACATGCCAGCAATCCTAGCCCTGGGGAGGCTGAGGCAGGAGGATCACAAGTAGGATTGTAACCTTCACAATTGCTGTCCCTGCCATAAAGTGATGCAATCAGTGGGTGGCCCTTACCATACAGCCTGCAATGTACTCTTTGGAGCCCCAAACCTATGAGCTACTTAAGCTTGTTCTTTGTAATTAGACTGTGTCAGATATCTCATTATAATGATGCAAAGCTGATTGGTATAATACCTGCCTTTCACTTTTGACAAGAGTTCTTTCTTTAATTTTAGGAAAAATAGTCTTCTAAATCAAAAGATAATTAAGATGGCATTTAAAAATATGGCAAAATTAAAGCAATGAAACAAAAAAGTGTTTTTTTTTTTTTTTTTTGGTGGAACCAGGGAGTGAACTCAGGCCCTTGTGCTTGCCAGGGAAGCACTTATTTTACTGAGCCATCTCCCCGGCCCCGAAACAAAAAAGTTTTATGTAAGTTTTATAAATGAGAAGATTCATGTACAAATAACCAGGCAAGGCAGTGCATGCATGCAGTCCCAGCACCTGGGAGGCCAAAGCAGGAGGATCACTGGAAATTCGAGGCCACCCTGGGCTCACAGTGAGTCCAAGGCCAGCCTGAACACATAGCCATACTCTGTCTCAAAAAACAAAACAGTAGCCGGGCGTGGTGGCGCATGCCTGTAATCCCAGCACTGGGGAGGCTGAGGCAGGAGGATTGTTGTGAGTTCGAGACCAGCCTGAGCTACAAAGTGAGCTTAAGGCCAGCTTGAATTGCATAGTGAGACCCTGTCTCAAAAAGACAAAAAAAAAAAAAAAAAAAAAAAACAGCAAATAAATTCCCATAGAGCATGTTTTCTGGTTTTGATAGAATGAGATATAGTCTCAGTTGGAGAGACATTTAAATAAATTTATTAACATACTTCATGTTAAAAAGGACGTTAATGGGCCGGAGTGATAGCTCAGTAGAATAAGAGCTCGGCTGGCAAGTGCAAGAGCCTAAGTTCAATCCTCAGTTCCACCAAAAAAAAAAGATGCTAAGATCGGAAATTGCTAAAGAACAATATAAACATCCTATGGTTCTATCTGTTTAGATAACTAACTTTTCTTCCTTTTAGTATTGGGGATTGAACTTGGGGCCTCATGCAGACGAGGCAAGGACTCTATTGCAGAGTTACATCCTCAGCTTTTTAAAAGTTTTTTTTTTTTTTAGCTTTTTAAAAGTTTTACTTTGAGGTTATGTCCCTAAATTTCCCAAGATGGCCTTGCACTTGTAAGCCTCCTGTTGAGTCTCCATCGTAGCTAGGATTATGGGAGTATATTACTATGCTTAGTTAGATTTATTGAGTATTGTTTTAAGAGAAGATGAAAACTGCAATAAAACCAAAAGTGGTTTATGTGGTAAATGAACATGTTTTAATATTTTTATTTATAGTAATAATTTATTATAGATATCACAATAATAGTATCATTTTATTATCATAGAACATCATAATATAGGTCAGAATAGTGGTTACTTTTGGGAGCATATAGAGTAGAAAGGGGCCTGTACGAAGCCTTCTCAGCTCCTGATTTATTTTTTAAATATGAAAATTATTTTTATAAAAGCAAAAGAATAACAATATACAAAAGGTATATGAGCTATTTATCTAGCCCTCCAGAGAAGGTTTTGACTTGGACGATGGAGGAGTTTATTGTTCCTGACATAAGACCATCAGCTTTTTAACATCCTTCAGTTGATTCAAAAACTGAAATGAGTTTATAAAATCAGTGGTAAATTCAGAACATTCCACCCTGCTTGGAGAAGGGCTGTCTCCTCCTGCCTCAGCCTTCCAAGTGCTGGGATTGCAGGCATACATCACACCTGGTGAAGTTCAACTCTTTTTATTTTGTTGTTTTGTTTTGGCAGAATGGAGGATTGAACTCAGGCTCTTGTGCTTGCCAGGCAAGTGCTTATTCTACTGAGCTGTCTCCCCGGCCCTGAATTTCAACTCTTGATAAGTCACTTATAACAACAGTTCTTTAGGAGCCAACATGAGAGGTGGTTCAATTTCCTTCTGAAAAACAAAACTGGTATAGCAAAGTATGAAAACAGACAAGTCTATTTTTTTTTCTTGATTATGTACAATATTTCTTGTTAAGACTACTATTCCCATCATACTTGTTTGTGTTTTGGTACTAGGAATCAAGCTCTTGACCTTGTGCTTGCCAGACAGGTGCTGTGCGGCTGAGTTATATCCCAAACCCTCCCATTATCCTTGTTCCTTCTTACTTTTAAGCTTTGAGGTTATTTGGAGGAGAAAAGAAAAATTCAAACAAAAAGAAAAGTGGAATGTATACAACATTCATTCTTTTGTTTGCTTTTCTTTTGTGGCTGGCTCAGCCCACCCTGGGGGCAAGACTGGTGCTGCATGTGGTGTCAGGGATAAAACCATGGTCCCTGCACCCTTGCCTAAGCAGGAGCTTTAGACCACTGAACTATCTCACAGGCCCTCAGAAGTTGAGAAGGATTTTTGTGTGTGTGTGCTGGTTCATGTTGCCTTTAGGGCAGGTCTGGTGAGGCATGGGGAGCAGGGGATTGAACCACAGTCCCCTGTACCTGATTGGGTTTGCCCCAGCAGGTGCTTAAACAACTGAGCTAACCAGCAAGCCCCCTGGAATGTATACAATACACTCCTAGAGTACCTCAAAATGCCAAGTACAGTACAGTTCAGTGTATTGTTATTGTCGTTAGTTAAATAATTGCAGCTTTAACAAGTTTTTTTGCTTGTTCAGGTGGTTAAAGGCTTCCAAATAAATACTGGGCAGGAGGCGCTTGCTGGGAGTTAGAAATTTAAAAATCTACTTTATGTCCCTGGAACAGCCTTCTTAAGAAAATTCCTCTGTCCCAGGGAATCCTGGAAGCAGAAAATTAGGTTCACACGTCCTCAAGGTTTAGCTTGAGCACATGCATTTCACATTCAATTTTCGGTCCCCAGCCCATGAGTTTCTACCTCCTCCCTCTGGCATGACTTTGTAGGAGGGCGACTCCTGACACAGAAGAGAGCACAGGTTTCTCTACCACTGGTACATTGCAGGAGGCTGCACCACCCCGACTGGTGTCAAGATGAGTTTTCCTCCTGCGAGGCTCCCGTTTTCTGTTCTCTCTCTCTCTCTCTCTCTCTCTCTCTCTCTCTCTCTCTCTCTCTCTCTCTCTCATTTTGTTGGAATCAAACTTAGGACCTTGTGCTTACCATGCAGGTGCTGTGCTGCTGAGCTATATCCTCAGCTCCTGCTGCGTCTGCGTATGATTCTCTCTCAAGGTCTCGTGTCTCATCTGAAGCCTCATTGGCCTCTATCCTAGGTAGCTCTGCCCTGAGAAGCCACTTCATTCCCTTCCTGAAGCTTTTTCTTTTCTTTTCTAATTGTTCATTCGGTGAATCAAAACAGCCACCTTGTCTGGGGATGGCCTCAGGCTGGGAGCGGTGCTGCTCTCAAGAGCTCTGTTCCCTCAGTGCCTTCTCCAGTTTATTTTCCTCAGTGGTCTTGATGGACATCAGCTGCATAGGTGTTGTTCTACCTGCAGGCTTCTCTGATTGTCCTTTGCTGACAGTGATGGGTGGTAAAATTACCTTTTTTTTAAAAATTTCACTATCAATCTTTAGCTTGATGCAAGTGGCATCCTTTTTGCTTTTTTGTCTCTGTCTCCTGAAGTGTTCTGTTTTTAGCAGGACCAGGACCAGAGAAGGTCTCATTTACTTATTTATTTTGTATTTTAGGAAGGCTTAGAGTGTTCAAGGTCTCACTACTAGATTGGATTTATAGTGATCCGCCTGTTTACAGCCTCCCAAGAGCTGAGATTATAGGCGCGCGCTACCACACCCAGTCTCAATTGTCCCAGTCTCAATTGTCCTTTCAGTGCACTTCTGGGTGGTGGGGCCAGCACGGCAGTCCCAGGGATGGAACCCTGGCCCCTGAGCCTGCTTGCAGGCACTTTATTTATTTATTTTGATGGAACTGGGGTTTGAACTCAGGCCCTTGCACTTGCCAGGCAAGTGCTTATTCTACTGAGCCATTTCCCCAACCCCTAGAGATCTTTCTTTTTTTTTTTTTGGTGGAACCGCCTTGCATTTGCCAGGGAAGCACTTATTCCACTGAGCCATCTCCCTGGCCCTTTAATCCACTGAGCTATTTGGCTAGCCCTCTAAAGAAAGTTTTGACTTGGACTGTGGAGTTTATTGTTCCTGACATAAGACCATCAGTTTTTTAGTGTCCTTTATTTTTATTTTTATTTTTATTTTTTTTAAATGTTTTTCTGTCTGGACTTTAGTTTGCAATGCTGCATACTTTTGACCGGCTCTTTCTTTTTCTTTCTTCTGTTTTTCTAAACTGGTTCCTTTTTTTTTTTTTTTTTTTTTTTTTTTTTTTTTTTTTTTTTTTTTTTTTTTTTTTTTTTTTTTTTTTTTTTTTTTTTTTTTTTTTTTTTTTTTTTTTTTTTTTTTTTTTTTTTTTTTTTTTTTTTTTTTTTTTTTTTTTTTT
>PVKA01047310.1:0-14329 GCA_004027165.1 Ctenomys sociabilis | reverse complement strand
CCTAGGGCTAATAGAGTCTGTGCTTAGCATGAAGAAAGCTCTGTGTTTAATTCTCAGTCCTAAAAAACAAAACTTTGATTCTAGACTTACTAAAGATTATTTGCCTTTCTAAATGACTTATATTTTGTTAAAACATAAAGCTTTATCATTTCTTTGGTCAATTTTAATCAACATGCATAAGTATATATCTTAAATAAAAGGACAAAAAATATAAAAGGTGAGGGAAAAATGAATAAAATTAAAATAATAATAAAATAGACATACAATATTATAGTGGACCAAACCAGAATTAAGATGTGCTGTGTACATGTCTTAACTCCCCAAGATGAATGAAATCATGTATTATAAACATATACTAATAAAATTTTTAAAAGAAAAAAAAACAAAAGTAGTAAAAATGTAGAAAAATAGTACAGGAAGTATACAAAAAAAAAAAAAAAAAGAATTTCTCTTATATCAAAGCAGGAACAATCTCTCCTGTTTTAACCAAAGAAAATTCTTTCAACCCTAACTATGAAGAAGATGTTTATTAAGGGATATGTCACAAAGTCTGCTTAAATAGGCCTGAGGACACATCATTTTATAGAAGATAATTGTACGTGAAACATTGATGAAAAGCGGGAAAGGTAAAGGAATAACATAAACACAAAACTTGAAAATTATACTGTTAGAAAAAAAGAGAAAAATATCTCTGTACAAGTTTTCAGAATGCGTATTTCCTTCAGCTAAATTTCTCTTCTCAAGTTATAATAATATTGCCTCCATTATCACATAGTGAATGATTAGGATATTCCTTAGATCTTCTTAAAGTTTACAAAGCAACCTGGCATTCTTTGTAGGATCAAAACCAAAACAGCCCTAACAAAACAAATCAAGAATTTAATAATGAGAAGAGAACTCTTGACTTGATATAGAGTGAAGGCACTGTTTCTATAGTCATAAATTAGTAAAAGTGAATATGAAACCAGCCTATTTCTTTTAAATAATGTATATTGGCAAATGCATGAAGACACACATGCACATACATAAATAAATACAAAGACATGCATGCAGCTAAAGTCCAACCTCTAGGCATAGTTAAGATCACTTGGAAAATATCAGCATTACTAATATTTTCTAGACATTGTTTATTCATTGGGGTTTCAGGGTAGTTATTCATCAAATATCTATTATATGTAAAGTCACTATGTTTGGTATTATAGTAAAATGAACAAATGAGACGCTCTTCTCTCAAGGAACTTACAGAGAGGGAGAATGCTACTATCCTCAGTGAAGTGTCATCACTGTAATTATACATCCATTCAAATATTAATTCACTCCTTCTTTTTCAACTGTAACTGAAAATATACTATGTGAGGAGTATTGTGTGTGATGTTAATGATATGATGATCAAAAAGGCTGCACTCAAATTGGAAATTAAAAATACAATTCTTAAAGAGTTTACAATACTCCTCTGTAGGCTAACATCATACAGATTGATTCAAGGAAAATAGATGGGAGATGTTCCATATGCTAGACATTCTTTTGACTATGGATAGAACAGGAAACTAAACAGATAATTGCCCCTTCTCAGATAATTATTATATTTTACTAACATAAGGAGAAAGAACATCCATGTGGTAGTATGAAAATATACAGCCTCATTCAACCCTGATGTCTAACAAGCATTCTTGGAAGAAGTAATGTTTAATATGAAACCTCAAGACTAAGTAGGAAGCAGGAACACAAGTAAAATCTTGGGCAGGCAAGGTAGGAAGAACATTTCAGGGACAGGATATGGAATTTGTTAAGACAAAGTGATACAAGAGAATGAAATAAGAGTTATCCAAATAAAAGATGGTTAGCATGACTATGTTGTGCCTATCTACACTTGAAAAGTCACAGAGCCTGTTTGTCCATCTATCTGAGAGTGATAGCGGAAAAGAAAAATAAACTTAGCAAGAGATGTTTCTAAAACAAACATATACAAAGTCATAAAGATTTTTGTGAGTTCAACAGAATTTGGAATGCATGTAGGAAAGTAAAATCTTTGAAGATTTTTTAACTGGGGAGTAGCATGTATTGATTTATGTATAAAGCCTAAGAAAGGGAAAGAAGACTAGAAGAAAAGGGTTATAAGGTGGCCACTGTAAGCTAGGTGAAGTGGATAGTGGACTAAACTTGAAAAGTCACAGAGATACAATATTTTAGCAATTAGAAACAATACAATGTGGTCAATGAATCGGAATCAGAATATTAGGAAGTGTGAAGAATTAAAAATAATGGGCAATTGGCATCCACTTCAATACTCGTAAGTGAAATAAACCAGACACACATGTGCAAATATCGTATAGTCTCCCTAGTATAAGAAGTCGAAAGAAGAAATACAAATAGAAATGTACAACAACAACTAAAAAGAATTGAGTCAGATAGGGCAAACTGAATAGTATATGCTGCAGGGTACTAATCAGCATTTCTTCTGGATGGTTAACAACCTAAGTTCACAGATCAAAATTGAAGAAATTGAAGAGCCACAAGGCCAGCCAACATTTTGTCCCTAACCTTTCAAGGTCAGCGAAGTCTCAGGACATAGGTGAACCTGTATTGTCACATCAGGCAACTCAGTTGTGCCCCAAATTTTGTGAACAAGGAGATTATGCAGCCACAGAGGAAAGAGACTGATGATCTATAGTGTGCCTGCAGAGAGTCACATGGAGAGAAAACTTCCTCACAGGCTCCTACAGAGAGCAAACTGGTCAAGCATTGGCCGCGACTCATCCACATGGATCACACAGACAAAGGATCTACAGAATAAGGTACAGGATTACAAGATAAACCTTGAGGGGACTTCACTGACCTCATTAGAAACAACAGCTACATCTTTCAGTATATAGGTCTTGCTCTATCTCGGTCTTAACCATCCAGCAGAAAAGTTGAGCTGTAAATGGCTATAGTCAACAATTTCTTCAGATAACTCACTATTATTGTTGAATGCTGGACTGTGTTAGATTATGTTGCTGAGTTCAGGCACCTAATTGGTTGAATGACAATGGAGTGGCCATCTTTGACAGGTCTAGACAAAAAAAAAGTATACAAAGGAAGAATCATGATGGGTGTGTATAAACAGTACTGTTAGGATAAATATGCCATTTATCCAGTACTGTTAGGAATTATATGCCATAATTCTGTGAGAAGCAAGATTTGCACTAATAGAGGTTGGGCAAGATATTATGTCAGCTTCTGGTACTATGGACAATGGAGTGCCCCTAGACAAAAAAAAAGGGGGGGTATACAAAGGAAGAATCATGATATGTGTGTATAAACAGTACAGTTAGGATAAATATGCCATGCTTCTGCATAATTCTGTGAGAAGCAAGATTTGCACTAATAGTGGTTGGACAAGCTATTATGTCAGCTTCTGGTACTATGGACAACCACTAGGATGATAACAAGTTAGAAACTACTAATTATTGAATATGTGATATAATTCAGGTATTAAAAAATAAGATAAGTAAACAGCTACACTCTTTTAATTCACTGATTAGAGATATCTGCTATAATAATGTATGGAAGTATAATATCATGTATGCACCTTGTACGATACCAAATCATTACGAAAAGTTTGCAATGTATTAATTTATTGAATCTGTCCTGTTAATTTGTCTTGAAACTGTCTCACTGTTATTTGTTCTTCAGTTAAAAAAATAAGTAAATAAATAAATAAATGTCAGTTTCAAAACAACATACTCTGATCAAGTCTATGTAAGTGAAAAGTGCACAGAAGTAAAGGTTTTTGAAGCGCACTTTCATTCTGGCCTTTTCCACAACTGCTGCCTTTAAAACAAAGTTATCAATACTAAAGGTTATTGCAGAGTGTAATGTATAATTCATATAAAATATTCAATAATGTTACACACAAAAAATAGCAGTCATATTTAAGATATACAAAGTTATTTCAATAAAAATAATAAATTTATGTGTTTGCACTATACAGCAGAGTGACAGCCATTACCAACAATCTAAAATATTACAGTTAATAATAATCTCAAAATAGCTGTAAGACACGACTTGAGGATGTTTCACCATATATAAATTATAAATATTTAGGATGATAGATACACTAAATTCCTTAATTTAAGCATTATACATAAGTCACTGAAATAACACACTGAATACCATAAATGTGTACAAATACTATGAATAAATTCTATTTTAAAAATAAAAATAGATTGGATTTTGGGGCATGGGTGCGGAAAGCACTGAGTTGTGTTCATGTACTAACTATGCATGATGAATGTAACCAGTATACATTATAAACATGAACTAAATTTAAAACATGAAATGAAAATATAATAAAGGGATCTACAGACAGAGGGAAGAAAGAGGGAGAGAGAAGATTACTTTTTCACCATCAAAATTTTGTCTTTGGTAACCAGGTGGTGGCACATGCCTGTAATCCAGTATTCTGGGAGACTGAGCAGGAAGATCACAAATTTAAATCCATTCTAGGCAATTTAGACACTTAGCATGACTCTGTCTCAAAATTAAAAAAGGGCTTTGCATGTAGCTCATTATAAAAGCTCTGGATTCAATTCTCATTAGCAATGGAAAAAAAACAACAGTTGTCAAAATGATACTTTATATTCTTTCTAGTTCACATGTACTTTGACATAAGTTATATGGAGAAATTTAGATCTGATTTTTATAATATGCATATGATTTATTCTTTCCACTGTATAAAAATACAGCTTAACTTTCATAAAATATGCATATATTACCTTATATTGCAAGCTGTGATTTATAAACATTTCCATATAGACCGTATAATTCTTGTAACAGCCATGTGTGATACACAAGGCCAATAAGAGCAGAACAAGAAAATCAAAGTCCATACAATTTGAGTGAGTTGCTGTCATTCATGTTACCATATTTCACTTGATGCAGACAATAAAATCCAGGTGTGTTTTAGTTATTCTTGATTCAGTTTTCATTTCTGTATCGCATATTAGCTTTTAAAGAAATCTGCTTTCCTAACTGGGAAAAAATTACTGCTTAATAAAAGTAGCATAATTTTTTTTAAAAATGTAGCAAGCATATGTAAGATTTGTTATTTTGGTACCCTTTCAAAACACTGGACTTTAGTTCTACACACATTTATATATACATGCCAGGAAATATTTTAGAAATCTGCATTTAAATAGATTTAAGGGTTTCTTTCAAAACAGATATTTACGGAATCTGTGTTTTTCAGCTTTCATTACTATGATTTACTTATTCAAGTGTTTTGCTAAACAAATAATTTGCAAATTCTGGGAATCTTTATAAAAATAGCTTGTCGTTTTTCTGAAGTATATTTCTTCATTCTTTGCTATAAAAATAAAATACCTATAAGTGAGGTGAAGAAACTTACATAATCTTCAACAAGATCTATACCATATACCATATATACTCAAAAAACATTCACATTTTATTCATGCTAAATAATTCAGAAACAAAGTATTAAGGCCAGTATTTTCAATCTCTTCTTTATTTCAAAACAAACCAAATCTAAAACCACTCTGAAAAAAAGGATACTTAGTAATTCCAATACAAAAGAAGCATCTGAGATAAATATGCACTTCTTAGATGAAATAAAAATGGCAAATAAATATGACAAAAAATTTAACATCACTGATCGTTCAACAGATGCCAATTAAAACAAAGCTGACATTCCATTTCACTCCAGAAAAAAATGACTATTATCAAGAAATCTACCAATAACAAATGCTGGTGGGAATGTTGGAAAAAAAGGAACCCTTCTCCACTGTTGGTGGGAGTAGATACTGGGTGCAATCACTACAGAAATCAGTAAGGAAACCCTAGAAAAACCTAGGAATATAGGTCCCATTCGATGCCGCTATTCCCTTTCTTGGTATCTTTTTGAAAGAGTTAACAACAGCTAATTCTTGGAAAGATTCCAAATATCCATCAAGTGATAAATGAATAAAAAGATGCTGTTTTCTCATTAAATAGAGTACTATGCAAGAGCACATAAGGATAACTGGAGACATTTCTAGGTAAATGGCAGAGACTGAGATCACACTTTTAAGTGAAATAAATCACACAAATATGGCATTAATTCTCTGGAATGAGAAACTGAAAGTGTAAATAGTAAACAAATACAATAGACATTATGAAATAGAAAGGGTTATGGTTTGTGTCTAGTTGTCCCCCAAAAGCCTCATGCAGTCATGGGAGGACTTATAAACTTTATGACTAACTCATGATGCCCTGGTATTATGGGTCTGAATGCTGCTGGGATAATGAGTGTGAGTGCTATACCCAGCCTGGGGCAGATAGCCGGATAGCAATATATGGAGGAGAGAGACTTGCTCTTTGCTGCCATTGTTGCCACTGTTCCTGCCCTTTTGCTCTCTGCTCTTTGCTGCCAACATGAAAGGGTGTTCTTGTGCCATGTGCTGTTTCGCCTTGGAGCCAGCTAGTTATGGACTTAAACCTGCAGTAACTGTGAGCTAAATAAACCTCTCCTTCCTTCATTTTGAGTATTGGGTATTTGTCCCTGTAACAAGTGAAAAATAACTGAGACAGAAAGAAATTTTCAAAAGGGGAACTAGGGAGGAGGTGGGGAAAGGAAGGAAGAGAAAAAGAGAGTAGTAGTATAAAATGGAAGTTAAGCATTATAAATAAGGAAAGTGTGGTTTAAAGGAGGGAAGGGGAATAGGAAAATGAGATAAATAAAACACATCTTATACAGGTACAGTGATCAGTGGGACCACTGTATATATCTAAATGACCCCAATAATCTAAAAATAAAAGAATACGATCACTCCTTTTAGAAACACTCACAAAAGAAGATGTCCACAACTGTTTCAGGAAGGGCAAAAAACATGGGATATGTGTGTTCAAAGTGAATAGGCATATGAAAATTAAAATGCAGAATGCAACAAATTAGATTCATAATTTTGTAGGTAAGAAAATACCTTGATTTAATGAAAAGATAGCAATTATAAAATAGTAAGTCAGTATCTCAATGTTCAATTCAGATCCATCTGACATAGATGTAAAAACCACAGATTATGTTAGAAGACTGTTACCTGGTTGTTTAAAACTTTTGAACTTTTGTTTTTCAGTTAATTTCATTTCAATTTTATGTTTGTCCATATAACACGAATAACATCAACTAAGCTAGATAACAAAAAATATATATATATTTTTTCTTTATCCTACATATTGCTACTTTGTACATTTTACTTCATTTCATTTAATCAGTTACAATATAATTTTAAACCATTTTTGGTAATTCACATATTTTTGTGTCATTGTTACTAGAATCTCTGATTGGGATATAAAAGTACTATCCAGGCAGACATAGCTGTGTAGTAAAATGCAAAAGACACAAAGATAGACTTTTGTCATTACTACAGTACCTAACATCTTCATATGTCAGGTAATGTGATACCACTAATATATTCATGCTGGTATACTCTGCTAGAAACTAAAGCTACCCATCACAATTTTAAAGGGACAATTTTTCAATTTGAAAGTAAATCTAGCATGAGTACACTGATCTTCTCTAAGCTGTCAAAAGTAAGCAATAAACATTTATAACTAGAATATGCATAAAATCACACATGGGTAAATAGTTATCCTCTAATGCTACAAAACTTAAAGAGCTTTAAAAACTAAATCAATAAAATTGCCATATTCTTTTTTTATGTATTTAGTACAGGGTCTACAGGGTGTACTGAGTCTCACTCTGCAGACTGACTCATAGTGATCCTCCTGTGTTCAGCCTCCCAAGAACTGGGATTACAGGCATGTACCACCACGTCGTCTCAGTATCATGGAGCCCCAGGGGTGGGGCCAGCACAGAATGCCAGGGATCAAATCGCAGGACCTGTGCTTTGCCTAAGCAGGTGCTTTAATCTGCTGAGCTATCTGGCTGGCACAAAATTGCTATATTCTTGAAGTATTATTAAAGCACATTAGAACACATACCTAGTAATAGAAATAGTAAAAAGTGTTTTAAGATACACACACACACACACACACACACACGAAGCATCAGAAAAGCTAAAACAATAGCTTTTACAGCTATTTCAGAAAGGTGAGATCCTAAATCAGTGGTAAAACACAGAATTTAATCTACATAGGAGTAGATTATAGGGTCAAGGAATTAGTTCAGTAGAATAAGTGCCTACCTGGCAACCATAAGGTCCTGAGTTCAATATCTGGTACCACACTAAAAAACTTAATAGTTATCTCTGAAGTAAATGTATTTAAATATATAAGTTATAAATGCATTTATATGACTGTGAACAAAATAGGTAACAAGGAGTCTATGCTAAAATTAATAACAAAATTCAGTAGCACAGAACTATACAAAGTCAACCCTCAAAATCTGGTAGTATTCCTGTATAATAAATTCCCTAAGGAGAAGTTAGGGACACAATACCTTTCCCAGTGACATAAAATTAAAATAAAGTACATAGAAATTAACTTAACCAAGGAATTAAAAACTTCTATAATGAAAACTATAGAACCCTGAAAAAAGAAATATCAGATATCAGAGGATAACAAAATATGGTAAAATATACCCTTTCCTTATGATAAGCGAAATAAATGCAAAATAGCTATATAGCCAAAACGTTGATACAAATTTAACACAATCTCAATCAAACTACCAGTAGAGCTCCTCAGAAGTATAGAGAAAGCAGTTCTGAAATTCACATGGAACCAAAAGATACCTCAAATAACAAAAGCAACTCTGGCCAACAAGGACAAGGCAAGGGACATCACAGTCCTGTGCTTAAAGTTCTATTACAAAGTCACAGAAATAAAAACAGAATTGTATTGGCAAAAAACAAAACCAAAGGACAACTGTGAATCAATGCAACATAAGTAGGGAGACAGAAACAATTCCAGGCATAGTTAGTTACCTTATCTTGACAAGTAGGTCAAATGCCTTCACTGGACACAAAGAGCTTGTTAACCTGGCTATCCAGATGGTGAAAATTGAACCTAGACCCATATTTCTTATCATGTACTAAATTAAAATAAAAGTAAATCAACAGAAGCATAATCTATTGGAAGACAAAATAGGTAAAGCTCTTGAAGACACAAGTGTAAGCAAAGACTTTCCACACAGAACGTTGGTTGTGCAAGAAATACATGTCAAATTAATACCTTCTTCATGCTAAGCAAAACAAACCACAGACTTTAGAAACAAACTACAGAATGGGAAAGAATTTTCTCATCTACTCCTCAGACACTAGACTAATACCTGCATTATGTAAAGAACTCAAAAAATTAAATGTCCATATTTAATGACCTAATAAAACTGGGCATCAGAAATGAAGAGCTATTTCTGAGATGAAGTACAAATGGCCAAGAAACACATGAAAAATATTCTGCAATGTTGTACATTTGAGAAATGTAAATTAAAAAAAACATTTTTATATGTACATACCTGGCAAGCCCTGATACCAAAAAAAGCAAAAATAAATAAATAAATAAATAAATAAATAAATAAATAAATAAAACAAAAAGAAACCCTCCCAAAAAAGAAAAACCCACCAAGTTTCCATACCACTCCAGAAATGACGGCTAACATAAAGAGGCTCTGCAGTGAGGGCGACCCTTCTGTTTTTCTAGTGGGAGCATAAAAAACTAGTATAACCCTATAGATTTCAGTATAGAGATTCCTCAAGAAGCTAAAAATAGCAATTCCATTTGACTTACATACTCCCTTCTAGGTATATCCCTGAAAGTTAATGACATCATAATGCAATGATATATACACAACCATGTTTACTATTTGCATAATAGCTGAATCTTGCAAACAACCTATATGCCCAACAACAGGTCGATAAAAAAAGAAAATGTAGTATTTATACAATTAAATACTACTTTCCCACAAAGAAGGATAAACTTGAGCCATTTGCTGGAAAATGGATGCACCTTCACCACATTAAGTTAACTGAAGTAAATCAGACACAAAAATTTGAATACTTCATGGCTTCTCCTATATGAGAAACTCAATATATAAGTATAGTGCACATTAAAAGACAAACAGGAAGAAAAGTGAGAGAAAAAGTTGTGTAGCAGCATAAACAATATATCTAAGTGTACCTCTATTTATTATAAATGCCTTATGTGTTTATATGTTTTTCAGTGTGTTTGTCTGGATGTTAAGTCATATGTATGATAAATAACTTTATAAGAACTGTTAAGATAAATTAATACAATGCTGGCAAAAAGGGAGATAAGATAGAAGATAAAGGAAAAAACTGAAATGTGTTATGTAATATAGCAATTGTACAACGAATGCAATCATTATGTAATATAAACATGTACTAAGAAAAATTTGTAAAGAGTCTAAAGCAGTAAAACTCCGCACTCCTCATGTTCAAAAACTTTAAAACAACAGTCAGAATAGTGCTGTAAGCTAAAAATTCAAGACTTAAATTTAGTATTATACAATGCCATCAATGTGTGTGTGTTCTCATGTGTGTCTGTATGTCTATGTGTGTATATTTTATAAACACTATAATAGTAGTTTTAGGACAGATGAAGGGCTATGTGTTTCCAAACTGGCAGCAACAATAGATGTGGATATCCTGAGCAGCACCAAGAGCAATGCAGGCAAGAAACATTTTGAAGTGAAAAAGTAGAATGTGGTAGCACAGTAGGCCTGGGACATTGTGGTTGATAATTGTGCCATCTGCAGAAATCACATTATGGGTCTCTACATAGAGTGCCAAGCCAAGCAGACATCTGCAGCGTTAGACGAATGCACTGTGGCATGGGGAATCGGTAATCATGCCTTTCACTTTCACTGCATCTCTCACTGGCTGAAAACATGGCAAGTTTGTCTGTTTTACAACAGAGAGTAGGAATTCCAAAAGTATACACCAAAAGAATTCTGCCAGCATAACTGTCACTCACAAAGTGGCATGCCTACTGTTATTATAGGTTAGATAGGCCTGTGTTCTGCCCCTTGCCTTTCCAGTTTGCTCTCTCCTGACCATGGCTGTACTGATGTCAAATAAAGTTCCATTGGGTTCTTTAATAAAGCATAATTTATATCTACAAAGTATTTAAAACTCCTTAGAGCATTAATAAAACTTATTTCCTATGCTTGAGAAAAGTACACATAAAAATGTGACTAATGAGCAAACTTTAGTACAGCTTCATCTCCAATGCTCATCTCTGTGTCCCTCAAACATCAGAAAAATAGAATTATTTAATCATTAGTAGTCACACTCTTATAATTCTACCATTTGGGAAGCTGAGACAAAAGGATTGCCACAAGTTCAAGGCCACCAAGCCTAAATGGTCAGTTTGAGGAGAGCCTGAACTGTATCAAAATACTGTGCCTCAAAACAAACTAAAATTATTTGTATGGAATATGGGTCTTCAGAATGCTTAAAGGCTATACTCTGAGTGGTCTTATAGCCTGAAAGTCTTAAAGTCTTGATTCTTCCATTTTTATTATCTATTCACCTAAAGCAAGTCACTCAGCCTTTCTGAACCTTCCAGTAGTAAAGATTTCAAAAAAGGATAATAATTGCCCTCACCCCTCAATTGTTTTGAGATTGAAAACAATTATAGTATTTTTGTGTACCTGAAACTTTTTATAGGCAATGTTTCCCATTTTTACTGAAAACTTGTGACCATAAAAATGGTCTCTGAATGCAAACACAGAAAATTCTATTTGCCACATTACTAAAGGATCATTAACAGAATTTACATCTTATACCGGAAATATTTTTCTCATTTTTGCAAGAACAAGTTTAGAGGGAGTCACAGTGGATGGCCTGGCAGAGCAAAAGAAAAGTATGGGGAGTATATGCTTTTGCAGAATTCATATTCAGCTGTCCTAACTAGGAGTTAGGTAGAAATAAATATTCCTTAAAATACTATAAGAAAGAGAAGGCAACTGAAATCTCAGAAACTAAATACCTACCAAAAGCATTACATTCAATATAATTTCTATTAAATTGAAATAGATTCATAAGAAAAGTACAGCATTAAAACTTCAAAAAATATTTCTTAAAAACAAGTATTAGTAAACTTGATGAACTTGACTAACTGGCTACATATAAGAGCTCAGAAATACAGGAACCATTTCTTAATGTGTTTTAAATATTCACAGCCTAGGATACTATCAGATCCAAAAGGTATTTGACTGAACGAAAATGAATTAAAAGAAGCTGATGCATACTTATTTCAACCAATTAAATTAAAATAACATTTCAAGTTTGAAATATGAAATGGAGAGCTGATAGTACAAAATTCAGACTTTTACAAAGAGGTAATATATAGTCAAATTCAATCAGTATTAAATAAATTTAGCGACCAGGGAGATAACTCGGTGGAATAAGCTCTTGCCTGGCAAGTGTAAGGCCCTGAGTTCAATCCCCGGTACTGCAAAAAAAAAAAAGTATTAAACAAATTTAAATTAAAAATTAGCTACCATAGGAAAAAAAAACCAGGATTATCAGTGTGTTCTGTGACTCTCCATAGTAGAATATCTTCTATATAAACAAATACTTTTCTTTCAGAATCCAGATAGATGAATCTTTGTTGCTGTATCACTCCATTTCACACTGATATAACAGAATACAAAAAATTGGATAATTTACAAAGAATAAAGGTTCATTTTGTTTAATTCTGAAGACTTAAAGTCCTGGATTGAGGAACACACATCAGGCAAAGTCCTTCATGCTGTGTCATCCTATGGTAGGAGGCAGAGGGGCAACAGAGAATGTGCACAAGGGGTGGCAGCAAGGAAGCACCAAACTTCCTTTTATCACAAGCCTAATTTGGCAATAGCAAACCTATTTCTGTGATTAGAAGGTTAATGAAAATCACCCCTCTAAGGTCTTACCTCTCAATACTAGTGCATTGGGGACTGAATTTCCAGCATGTGAACAAAGCAGGATACATTCAAACCATAGCAGTTACATTGAGTTTAACATGCACTTTAAGATTTCAATGGCTATGCTACTTTTGTTTATTAGAGATGATCTTTAAATCCATGCTGGCACAACCATGTTTAAAACATAAATCTCTACATTCCTGTTTCAATAAACATATTCTAGGAAACAGAAGACATTGATCCTTTCTCGGGGTAATCATCAGAATCAAATAAAATCATTTCACCTTACCACAGAGTAGAATTAAAAAAAAAAAAAAAACAATAAGTGATAAGCAAAATATTCACATATCTCCTGCTTAACCTCAGAATTGAGGCAGCATACCAAATAACATTATTTGTATTTCAGTTGCTAGTTAAACTAACTTTTCTAAATATAGAAAATCAATATTTGAAAATTATAGCAAATGTTTTGTGCCTCAGGGCATGAAGGAAATTCTATGACTAGAAACATAAGGCATAATAAAAATTCTTACTGACCTCAAACAATTCATAGACTATGGGGAAAATAATCTTAAAACAGGAAAAATTCAAGAACCTTTACATTTTCCTTCTTTCTGTTTTCATGGGAACAAATGGCCAATGAAGGGAAATAATCAAACAATAAAAGCTCAGGTGGCACTCTAGCATCATAATGCCAAATAATGATTAAGGGAATGTATTGGTGAGTCAAAGTAGCTATGTTAGAGCCACCTAAATAGTAGTAAGTTTTTGGAAATTTGAATTCCCTCTGCTTATGTTTAGGATTCTATACAATGGAATAGAAGCACTGCTTATGTTATTTGGATGTCACGACAATTAAGATATACAAGACGCTCAGAACAATATTTGACACTAAGTACATGTTCAATAAAATTAATTACTGCTATGATCTAGGTAGTTAACCTGCCTCTGGATTGCATCTAGATTAAACAGGAAGATAACTATTTTAGTTAGGTGAAAAACTATTTAAATGTAAAATGTTATATCATGTTATAGTTAATACTATGAGGTCAACAGGATTTATTGTACTTGGAGGATATGATTAAATAAGTAAGGCATGAACCCTAAGCATGCAAATAATCACAAGGCACCTGAAAAATAATTTTTCTAGTCTTTTTGCCTGAAGAACAGGAGTGGAAAACATGAGAAACTATCATATATGTGTACTTTTGTTGTCTTATTCTAAAAAAATTTAGTTAACCTGCTATGTGTTTTTTTAAGGAAGTACTTTTTTTTTTTTTTTTTTTTTTTTTTTTGTCTTTTTGAGACAGGGTCTCACTATGCAGTTCAGGCTGGCCTTAAGCTCACTTTGTAGCTCAGGCTGGTCTCGAACTCACAACAATCCTCCTGCCTCCGCCTCCCGAGTGCTGGGATTACAGGCATGCGCCACCATGCCCGGCTCAAGGAAGTACTTTTATAAATCATAAA
>PVKA01047309.1:0-14375 GCA_004027165.1 Ctenomys sociabilis | reverse complement strand
GGGTACTAAAAATACTAATGAGCCCAAGACTTCAATTTATGGGTCATTTTTATGAGTTTGATAAAAATATTTTATCACATCTTTTAGCAAGGAAAGCAACTGATATCAAATTATGTATTCTAACAGAAGAAATAGAGATCATCATTCAATAAGGAAACATAGGGCAAACCGGGTTTCTTTGTTGTTTGAACATATTGTCTGAAAGAGCTTGCTTTAATAAAGAAAACCACCTGATTTAAAAAAAAAAAATTGAGTGTGTGACTTGTCCTTCCCAGAGGACTTGTAAAGCAAGCTTCACACCACCACCATATGTCTGGAGTGTTTAATCTCAAATGTGTTAAGTGATAAAATTATATCTTAAATGATAAAAAATTCAGACTTCTTCCAGAATGTAATTCTTTTTTAAAATGTTCCAGAAAGAGATGCTCTTTTTACTGAGTCTTTACTTTGCATTTGTAATCCTGGAGAATTAAACAATAGAAATGAGATGGGAAAATCAGAGTTTCTGATAGTGAAATTACAAAGTAAAATAGATTCAACATATTCAGCAGAGTGAGTGAGAAATTTTCAGAAAGGGTTCAACAGTGAATTACTTTTCTTCTCATCACAGTGTACATTCATCTACTTATAATTATACCCAGCAACATTTCACATGGAAAGAAGATATTTCTGACTAACTGGCGATGTGACATTCAATTATTTTATAAAATGTTTTGGTAGATGGTAGATCTTTTTTTATATCAGGATTATGCAAGGCCGAGTAAAGGAAAATTTATAAGCAGACATTTAATGCTTTTCAGTCTAACATACTATCTGTAGACAGAGATATCAGATTGTTTTCTTTAGTTACAATGAAAGCTTGTTATCAAGGAAGGAGCTAATTCATTAGAGAATGGTTATAAAAGGCCAAAGAAGAAAAAAAAGAAAGAAAATAAAAAGAAGAAAAGTACATATATACATATAAATGTGTATCTATATGGGCATAATCAGGACTAGAGCTTTTTGCTCCAGTTCTTAAACTAGTGAGATTTGAGCTAATACAAAGACAAAACAAAAATCCTAAGAACCTGAGTTCACACTATAAAATATGACTGCACTGTTAGTGTTACACATTTGGCCCATTTTTATATCCTAAGACTAGCTGAAGAAGGGGAAGGTAGGTTGAGTTTTCAGGAGACCCATCTTCTCCTGGAAGGCAGCTACCATCCCATCCCAGCATCAGGCCTCCCGTGTCTCCAGGAGCATGAACCTGCATTCACCTTCTGAGTAAGTATATTCTTCCTTGGACCAGGAGCTGTAGTCATTTTCCTCTACCCTAGATACTGTTTCTCATTCTACAGAAGTCAAATAAAAGAATAACTGTGAAGACATGGGGCAAATGTGTCTTATATTGTGTCTTATTTTAGTGATTAGTGCAGTCTGAAGATCTGTCTGCTTTTCATTCTTGCTCTGAGCTCTGGCTCCCAGGACCAAGTCTGAGGGTGAGGCAGCATGATGGACACATTGCTGTGAGCCTACTCTCTCCTCCCACAGCCAAGACTCAGACTCAGCCCACAGCAGCACAGCTTATCTGGCTCCTTCTTCCCTTACATGGG
This sequence comes from Ctenomys sociabilis, assembly GCA_004027165.1. Taxonomy (NCBI): domain Eukaryota; kingdom Metazoa; phylum Chordata; class Mammalia; order Rodentia; family Ctenomyidae; genus Ctenomys; species Ctenomys sociabilis. The sequence goes on along the minus strand of PVKA01047309.1, from coordinate 12,780 downwards.
TCTTCTTAACTAACTACATGTCTGTTGGCCTTTGCAGTGAACAGACCATGCACATTCATCTTTAGCTCTCAGTGAAGGCTCCATGAACACCCCTATTAACACCTATCAGTAGCTTTACTTGCTCATTAGAACTGCCTGCCCAGGTTGTAAAAAATACAGATATGTGGATCCAGAGCATTTGAACTTCGTATTCTATCTCTAGGCCATTTTGATTCATAGTAACACTGAGAACCACTGGTACTGTATATGGTCTAGGTAGGGTCTTGCTAGAAAACACTAGGGTTATCCAGTTTAAGATTGATGTAGAAACCATAGACCATTGACCTGGGAGGGAGCCAAGATATACCTGCCAATTCCTGTCAGTTATTGGACTCAACACAGCTAACCTGGAATAAACGTTGTGCAAAATTACCTCTTAATAATTCTCATCTTGAAGATTCTCAATACTGGTTATGTCAAAATCATTTCAAGGGCTGACTCCTCACCATGTCTTATATATATATATATGTGTGTGTGTGTGTGTGTGTGTGTGTGTGTGTGTGTGTGTATCCATATTTATTGTTTTTTAGTTCTACTGCCTTAATTTGCATAACAGGCTACATTTGAAAAATTAATTCATTAGGTTAATTATATTAGTTAGATGATTAGAAATAAGTTTTTTTCAATATTGTGAACAGAATTATTTTCCATAGTGCAGAATATTTTAAGGCTATTCAATAATAGAAAGAATGGAAAGTAAAGAATAGAGATTGTTCTATAAAGAGACAAATAGTATTATAAATGAAACACAGGTGGAAATCTTGTGGATCATGTCCCCATTGAATTAATACTATTAGAGAGGTAGTTAATGGTAAGCAAACATGAGGAAAACCAAATAGTAGAATGCTGATCTGAGAATTGAATCTCAAGACTTAAAAAACACAGAAAAATTCCATTCCATGACAGATTTGGGACTTAAAGTAGATTTATGGTGTTACTAATGTGGAAAAGGAGACTGTTCAGCAGTGACTCCAGGAGAGGCATATTCTACAATGTCCTCCTACAGGACAAAATGTGAATTATGCATTAAATGATAAGCAGAATTCAAGGAAAGAAAATTAATGAGGAATCTTGACCAAGAGAGAAAGATGATTAATCTCATCTTCAAATAAGATTAAGTATTGTTCCTTAACATGGAGACAATGGAAATGTAAACAAAAACTTAGCAATATCAGGTTCTGTGGCTGTTTATGGCCTATAGTGCAGTAAGTTGTATTGAGAGTTAAAGATAGCTGTTATTTTGTGGGTTTTGACCATTCTCACAAACATTTCTCTTGACATTATAAGGCCATGAATTAAAGACCCTTTTAAGTGTTGCTAGTGTGATATAACTACTAGGCAGACTCCTCACTAACCTTAGGTGAAATTCTAGGTGACATATTTGGATACTCAGGAAACCTTTTTCCCTACAATTTTCCTTTAGGGAAATTAGTGAAATAAACTCATTTCACTTTGATTATGTTTTAGATTTTTTTTTTAAGTAAAGCACTTAGTTAACTTATCATTCATTTTATGGAAGACTCTCCTTATCTTCAAAACATAAATTCTAGCCAGACCATCCTTCCCTGCAACTCGCCGAGCTACTGCCTGAAAGCCCACCGAGTGAGTGAGAATTTTTGTGACTCCCCTCACGCTTTTGACACGAGCACAGTTTAATGAGTATGTGGGAGATCCCTTGGCTTCTCTCCACGCATGCCACCCATATGGAGCCCATGCCCCCAAGACCTCTGAGCAAGTGATTGCCTGAGACACCCCAAGCAGGCCTGCCCTGCAACTCCCCGTAGCACCTGCCCCAAGCACACCAAGCAAGTGAGAAGTTTAATGCCTCTTCCGACACCTGATCCACCCTTGCCTGGCCTGTTGAGTGTGTGGGAGAGTTTCTGTGTTCCCCAGTGCTCCATGGACCAGGGACACAACAGAGGAAAACCACAGGCTCACAGTTGTACCAGAAGAGCTGCAGCAAAAAGGGACTGAACACAACAGCTAGATCCAGGTCAGGCATAACTGGATAATCTCAAACTTAATAGACTGGCACCCGAATTTCATTATGCACTAAGGTTGTAATTGCACCAAAGCTCTACACCAAAGGTCAGAGATCAGTGCTATACAAAATAACAAAGACAAGAAGCAAAATGCAATCTCAGGCCTCCAGTTCAGCTGAAATGAATGAATTAACAGATGTGGAAACAAAGTAACAGCAGCAGAAAGATACAGAGGAACTCAGACCAGAATTAACATCTGAAATTAAAAAAAGAAATTTTTGAACACATAGCATCTGAAGTAATGAACCAAATCCAGAAATGTATGGAGGAAAACCAATGCCTATTCAGAACAAGTGCAGAGAACACTGTTCCAGCTAAAACATATGAATTAACAGTGTCACAGCACAGAAACCACAGCAGAAAGGTAAAGAAGAACTCAAGACAGAAATAATTTCAGAAATAAAAAAAGAAATTTTTGAAATCATAACATCTGAAGTAGAGAATCAATTCCAGAAATATATAGAGGAAACACAATTTGGAAAAAACTCTGCAGTAAAAATATTAATAGCTACCTCTAAAGAAGACATTGATTAAAAAAAATGGAGGAGATTAGAAATATGACAGATTCCTTGAATGAGCAATACAGGAAAAAAATAGATCACATGAAGAAGAGTCAAAGAGATATAGAAGAACTTAAAATCTCAATTACAAGTCTACACTACTGTTTGAGTGAAAGCAAAGACAGAGTTTCAAATCTTGAAGACACTGGTGCAGATAGTGAAAAGGTGAGAAAGGATCTCTTAAAAACAATGAAGATGCAAGAAAAAATAATCCATCACCTGGAAGATGATGCCAAGATGAACAATGTGAGATTAATCGGCATCAGTGAGAATGAAGGAGTCAATACAAATGATACAAAAAGAATATGGGCAGAAATAATAGCAGAAAACATCCCAAATATGAGGAAACAACCCAACATTCAGGTAACCAAAGCATACAGAACATCAAATAACTTCAACCCAACTAAAAACACACTGAGACATATAATAGTCAAGATCCTAGAAATCCAACACAAGAATAATATATTGAAAGCTGCTAGAGAGAAGAAGCAGATCACATTGAAAGGAAAACTGATCAGAATTACAGCCGACTTCTCTACACAAACCTCATGTAGGCAAGGAGAGCATGGAGCAGAGTTCTTCAAGTCCTATATGAAAACAAATTCCAGTCCAGACTGATATACCCTGCAAAACTCTCTTTCAAGTTTGATGTAGATGTGAAGTACTTCCAAGACAAAGAGCAACTAGAGAATTTCAAGATGACAAAGCCATCCCTACACAAGCTACTGAAAAATGTTCTAGAGAGAGACCACAATAACCAGAACTCCACAAATGAGAATGAAAGAAAGCCACTAAACAGGGCAAACAAACACAGGACAAAAAGGAGTAAACACCAGCAGATAAATATCATGACAATCATAAGTCAACACATTTCAATTAAAGCCATCAATATAAATGAACTTAATTCACCAACTAAGAAAAATAGACTGGCACAATGGATTAGGAAACAAAATGCAATAATACGCTGTATACAAGAAACACACTTAACTCAAAAGAACATTCATAGGCTCAAAGTCAAAGTATGGAAAACAATACTACATGCCCCAGCACCTCAGAAAAAACCAGGAGTAGCAATTCTGTTCTCAGTCTCAATTTAAAAATCAAAAAGGATCAAACGACACAAAGAAGGCCATTATAGATTGGTTAGGGGAAAAATTCAAGAGGAAGAGGTAACACTCATAAATATCTATGCACCAAACACAAGAGCACCCAAATATGTAAGACAAATCTTAAGGGTCTTGAAAAATCTAATATCCAAGACCACAATCTTAACAGGAGACCTTAGCACTCAAAAAGATAGGTCAACCAGACAAAAAAATTAGCAAGGAAGTAGCAGAACTGAACCATATCTTGGAACAAATTGACCTGGTGGACATATAAAGAATGTTGAACCAAACCACAGCTGAATACACATTTTTTCAACTGCACACAGGTCATTTTCTAAAATAGACCACATACTAGTCCATAGGTCATACTAAAGTACATGCAAGAAAACAGAAATTATCCCATGCATATTATCTGGCCACAGTTCAATGAAAATGGAAATAAATGACAAAAGAAGCCAGAAAAACCCACTAAATACATGGAAATTAAATTGCTCAGCACTCTACTGAGCAATCAATGGGTAACAGATGAAATTAAAGAAGAAATTCAACAATACCTACAATTCAATGAAAATTCAAGCACAACTTACCAGAATTTATGGGATGCGATGAAAGCAGTTCTCAGAGGGAAAATCATAGCTATGAACTCATACATTGGGCAAATAGTATGGGAACAAACAAACACCCTAATGTTGAACCTCTGACATCTAGAAAAGGAAAAACAAACCAAACTCAGAGCTTAAAGATGGGAAGAGATCATAAAGATTAGAACAGAAATTAATTCAATTGAGATGGAGAAAACAGTTGAAAGAATCAACGAATCAAAAAGCTGGTTCTTTGAAAGACTAAATAAAATTAATAATCCCCTAGCTAACCTCATCAAAAAGAAGAAAGAAAAAATTCAAATACAACCAATAAGAAATTGAAAAGGGTGAAATCACCACAGACCCAGTGGAAATTCAGAAAATTGTCAATAGCTACTTCGACAATCTATGCTCACAGAATTGAAGACACAGAAAACATGGACAGATCCCTTGAAAGGTAGAAATTACCAAAACTGAATCAAGAAGATATAACAACTCAATAAGCCAATAACATCCAACAAAATACAAAATGTAATAAAAAATCCTGATGACAAAGAAAAGTCCAGGTCCTGATGGATTCACAGCTGAATTTTACAAGAAATTTATAGAACATATAATCCTTAAACTCCCCAAACTCTTCAATGAAATTGAAAAGGAAGCAGTCCTCTCAAAATCATTTCTGGAGGCAAGTTATATACTGATTCCAAAACCAGGGAAAGACACAACCAAAAAGGAAAACTACAGGCCAATCTCACTCATGAATATAGCTGCAAAAATCCTCAATAAAATCCTAGGAAAAAAAATACAGCAAATCATGAAGAAGTTTATACACCATGACCAGGTAGGACTCATCCCACAGATGCAATGATGGTTCAATATTTGAAGATCTATAAATGTAATACACTGTATTAATAGATTGAACTCTAAAAACCACATGATCATCTCAATTGATGCAGAGAAAGCTTTTGACTAAGTCCAACACTCATTCATGTTCAAAGCCCTATAGAAAATTGGAATAGATGGCCTCTACCTCAATTTGATTAAAGCCATCTATGACAACTCAATGGCTAATATAATTCTAAATGGGGAAAAACTGAAATCTTTTACTTTTAGATATGGTACAAGACAAGGATGTCCTCTATCACCTCTCCTATTCAATATAGTTTTAGAGTCATTAGCAATAGCCATTAGACAAGTAGGAGAAACAAAAGGAATAAGAATAGGTAAAGAAGAAGTTAAATTATCACTATTTGCAGATGACATGATATTTTACATGGAAGACCCAAGAAATCCCACCAAGAAGCTACTAGAATTAATACCAAAATTCAGTAGCATAGCAGGATACAAAGTCAGTACTCAAAAGTGAATAGCATTCCTCTACACACATCACAAGCATACTGAGAGGGAGACTATAGAAACAATACCTTTTAGAATGGCACCACAGAAAATGAAATACCTTGGGATTCACTTAACCAAGGAAGACAAAGATCTTTTCATGAAAAATTACAGCACCCTAAGAAAAGAGATCATAGAGGATTTCAGAAAATAGAAGATATTCCCTGCTCCTGGATAGGAAGAACCAACATCATGAAGATGGCCATACTCCCGAAATTGCTGTACAGATTTAATGCAATCCCTATCAAACTGCCACCAAGATAACTCCCAGACCTAGAGAAATTGTTCCTAAAATTTATTTGAAACCACAAAAGAACTAGAATAACAAAGGAAGTCCTGGCCAACAAAGACAAGACAGGAGACACTACAATTCCTTATTTGAAATTACACTACAAAGCTACTGTGATAAAATCAACATGGTATTGGCAACAAAATAGACCAGAAGGTCAATGAAATAGTTTAGAAGACCCAGAGGCCTCTGCAAACACACTCAGTAACCTGATCTTTTACAAAGGGGCCAAACAAGCTTACTGGAAGAAAGATAGCCTCTTTAGCAAATGGTGATGGAAAAATTGGCTTTCTACATGCCGAAAACTAAAACTTGACCAAGGTCTATCACCATGCACCAAGCTAAAGTAAAAATGGATTAAAGATTAAAACAGAAACACTCAATCTCCTGGAAGAGAAATAAGGAGGAACTCTTGAAGACATAAGGGTAGGCAAAGAGTTCACGAACAAACATGTATTCATACAGGGAACACTTGAAATAATTAACAACTGGGATCAACTCTTCTTCAGATGTTTCTGCACTTAAAAAGAAATTGTCAACAAAGTGAAAAGATAACCCACAAATTTAAAAAAAATCCTAACTAATAAGCACTCAGACAAAGGTCTGCTCTCTAGAATATATAAGGAACTAAGATATATTAAGGCTTTCAAATTTAAAGACCCAATTCATAAATAGGCATCTGAAATGAATACATACTTCTTACAGGACAAAATTAAAGTGAATAAATATATGAAAAAATGCTCCACATCATTAGTGATCCATGAAATGCAAGTTTAAGCAACACTGAGATACCATCTCACTCCAGAAACAATGGCTAGCATAAAGAAATCAAACAACAACAAATGTTGGAGAGGATGTGGGGAAAAGGGAACACTTCTCCACTGCTGGTGGGATGTAGACTGGTTCAACCATTGTGGAGATCAGTATGGTGACTCCTCACAAAAGTAGTACTGGAAATCCCATTTAAGCCAGCTATCTCCCTACTGGGAATTTTCCCAGAAGAACTGAAAACATCATATCATAGTGATATATGTGTACCTATGTTTATAGCAGCACAATTTGTGATAGCAAAATCTTGGAAACAGCCAAGATGCTTGTCACATGAGGAATGGATGAAGAAGGTGTGTATTTCTATACAATGGAATATTACTTAGGTGTAAAGAATGATAAGCTTGAAGCATTTATATTGAAGTGGATGCCACTTGAATATATACTCTTAAGTGAAATAAACCAGACACACATATGCAAATATTATATAGTCTCCCTAGTATAAGAAATCAAAAGAAGAAATACAGATAGAAATGTATAACAACTAAAAAGAATTTAGTCAGATAGTTAAGGTAAACTTAACTGCATATGTTGCAGGGTACTAATCAACTTCTCTTCTGGATGGTTAACAACCTAAGTTCATAGATCAAAAACTGGAGAAATGGAAGGGCTGTAAGGTCAGTCAATATTTTAGCCCTAGCCTTTCAAGTTCAGTGAAGACTCAGGACATAGGAGAACCTGTACTGTAACATCATGGAACTCAGTTGTGCCCCAAATTTTCTGATCAAGGAGATTATAGAGCCAGAGAGGAATGTGGTGGATGATCTATAGTGTGCCTAAGGAGAGTCACATGGAGAGAAATCTTTCAGGCTCTCACAGAGAGCAAACTGGTCAAGCAATGGCTGTAACTCATCCACATGGCTGACACTGACAAAGGATCTACAGAGTGAGGTAAGCGGGTTACAGGATAAATCCCAAGGGGACTTGACTGACCTCATCAGATACAAAAGCTACATTTTTTGTTATATAAGTGTTGCTTTATCTCAGTCTTAACCATCTAGTAGAAAAGTATAAATATGAGGTATATAAAATAAGGCCATAATAATAAGCTGAGCTGTAAATTTCTCTAGTCAACAACTTCTTGAGATAACCCAATATTATTGTGGACTGCTGGACTGTGTTGGATTGTTTCGCTGAGTTCAGGCACCTATAATAATTGAATGACAATGGAATTCCCATCTTTGACTAGACTAAACAAAAAAGTGTATACAAAGGAAGAACAATGCTGTGTTTTTATAAACAGTACAGTTAGGATAAATATGCAGTACTTCTGCATAATTCTATGAGAAGCAAGATTTGTACTAATAGTGTTTGGACAGGATATTCTGTCCAAACTATGGACTAGGACTATGGACAACACCTAGGAAGATGGCAATGTAAAAAGTATTGATTATTGAAACTGTACTATAATTCTGCTTTAAAAAAATAAGATAAGTATACAGCTACACTCTCTTAATTCATTGATTACAGGCATCTCCTCTAATAGCGTTCGTAAATAGAATATCCTGTATGCACCTTGTATGACAAAAACCACTATGAAAACAATAAGCAATGTATTAATTGTTGAATCTGTCCTGCTAATTTGATTTGAAACTGTCTCATTTTATTCTTTAATAAAATAAAATAAAATTTAGAAGAAAGATATATGTTCTAAGAATCCTAGTGAATGTCTCAAGCCATGGGTATTGCCAAGCCCTATGTGTTCTGTTTTTTGCATTTGTTCTTGTTGTAAATCTTGGCAACCCCAGCAAATGATTTTTTTCTCTTCCTATTAAGGCAAATACTTTCACCTTTTCACATAAAGTGAGCACATTAAGGCTTTGTTTATCACATCTAAATTTCCAGCACTATTTTGATTGCCTTAGGGCCATTATTAAGTAAAACAGGAGTCACTTCTGCACAAATCTTTCTGTACTATGACAATCTATTTGATGTCTGAGATGGCTCCTATGAGACAAATATGTAGGTAATGCTTACAGCCTGGATGTGCTGCCCAAAGAGATGCATTTTCAGGCAAGACCAAGATGTCACGAGATTTTATTACAGGAGTCCAAATGGCATGTGATTTTAAAATTTTGAATATCTATTCCTAGAGTTTTCCATTTCATATTTTTAGACCATAGGTAACTAACTCATGTTGTGGAGAGTGAAACCAGGGATAAAGGATGACTGCTCTGTTTATACATATTTTTAAAGAGCTAGAACCAATCTTGGGTGAATATTGTAACTAATTACAAACATCCAAGTTAAAATTATCCTAGTCTAAGATGATTTATTTATTTACAAAACTCATAATCAGTGTGGTATATAGAACCCTATAGATACATACTACTGTAGATATCAACTACAAGTAATTTCTAAAGAAAAAAAAGTCAATGTGTATTAACTGTCCTTGATTACCCCTACAAACCCAGACATTGTATTAGATGGAAGGGGAATATCTAATATGAAAATAAAAAATTGTATCTTTTAAAATTCTCTTAGAAAAAAAGGAAAAATTCCTGAAGCTACATTTAGAAATTTTATTCCTAAATATAGATACTTCAAATTCTTAGAAGCAACTTTTTCAGAGTACCTTGAAAAGTAAATAGGAATCACACAAGTGGCTGTCATTTCTACAGGAACTCTGCAAAAGAGGTGCAGAAATAATATCCTAACTTCAACAGCATCTTACAAAAGATAAAACATTGTACTAGAAGTAAAGAAAGGACAGACTAGCAAAGAGTGAGGAAATGTATAGATAAATACAGTTTTGGACTGACAAACATCAAATACAATTTAGAGGTAATTTTTGGACACACCCACAAAGGAAGTGGGCAGCCCACCAATTGTCATTGTCATTTGGTGCAGATATCTATGGTTGCTATTAGGTATTATATATAAAAGCTTAATAGCTACATTTAACTTTTAAAGTTTGGGAAAGTGAAGAGGAAACAGTGCTTATATAAAGTTGTTGAAATGCCAACACAATCTTGATGGTTCAAAGTTTCTAAAGATTCTATCTCTCTCTCTGTCTCTCTCTCCCTCCCTCCCTCTGTCTGTCTGTCTTCTCTCCCTCCCTCCTTTCCTCCCTGCCCCCTCTCTCTGTCTCCCTGTCTGTCTCTCTCTCTCTCTCTCTGTCTCTCTTTCCCTCCCCCCCTCCCTCTTTCCCTCTTTCTTTCTCCCCCGTCTACCTCTACCCCTACCTCTGCCTATCTCCTCACTTCCACAGGGCCATAAGGTGAATAGTTTCCCTCTTTTGTGTCCTTCTGACATGCTCTCTGCCTTGGAGCCAGCCAACCACTGCCTGAACTCTATGAAACTGTTATCCAAAATAAAAACCTCCTCTTTTAAATAATAGGCATCAGGTATTTTGTCCATATGAAAGGAAAGTGACAAATAAAGATGAACTTGGAGAAAAACGCATACTATTTTTTATTATCCACAGATTTTATGATATATAATGAGAAATACTCATTACATTAATCACATATTGAGTTTATTTGAAGTTGATACATAGAGTGAGAACACATTTTCAAACTGATGATAGGGACAAAAGCTTATCCCTTGGTGACTTTATAAGAAATCAGGTGGGGCAGACAATCCGACCTCCCATGGATACTGCGAATAGCAGTCTCATCCTCTGTGAGCCAGGCTGCTGCAGTTCAGGTCCTGTTCCCTGCTTCACTTTAAACCATGCCTGTGCTGACCTTGGGAAGTAAGTATTGTTTCTTTGAAAACGGGAATGAAAGTTTACCTTTCACAACTGCTAGTTAAAAGAGAGAGAATTCCAAAAATTGTCCTGAGAAGTTTATTTCTACATGTGAATGTTTCAAAACTATTAGAGGGCCGGGGAGATGGCTCAGTGGAATAAGCGCTTCCCTGGCAAGTGCAAGGGCCTGTATTCAATCCCCTTTTCCACCAAAGAAAAACTATTAGAAAAACACTTTTCAGGTCAGTCAGATACCTAAGTGGACTAAAGTGCCTGCTTAGGCACAGCAGCTGGGGAGCCAGCCCTGCCCCTGTGGAACCCTGAGATGGTGATTAAGACTGGGTGTGAGCCTGTAATCCCAGTACTTGGGAAGCTGAAAATAGGAGAATCACTACAAGTCTGAACTATGCAGTGAGATCCTGTAGACCCTGTAGACCCCTTCTTAAATACATACAAAAGAAAGAAAGAAAGAAAGAAAGAAAGAAAGAAAGAAAGAAAGAAAGAGAGAGAGAGAGAGAGGGAGGGAAGAAGGGAGAGAGGGAGAGAGGGAGAGAGAGAGAGAGAAGAAAGAAAGAAAGAAAGAAAGAAAGAAAGAAAGAAAGAAAGAAAGAAAGAAAGAAAGAAAGAAAAACACTTTTTAAGGTATTCTGAGAAGTAAAGAAAAATGCCATCCCAAAAGTATTTATCATTTTGGGCCATCCATATAGTTCAGCAGACTAAGCGCCTGTTTAATCATGTACAGGGACTGGGGCTCAATCTTCCTGGTCACCAAGACCAGGCATGATGGCGTATGTCTGTAATCCCAGCTTGAAGTATTGGGGGAGAGAAAGGGGAGGGGATCATTATGAGTCTAAGCTGCATAGTGAGGCCCTGTACCAAATACATAAAAAAAAAAAGTGTTGAGCTGAGGAGATAGCTCAGTGTAATAAGTGCTTGCCTGGCAAGCACAAGGTACTGAGTTTGAGCCATGGTACTACCAAAAAAAATAAAAAAAAAAAAAAAGGTTTTGTCATTTTTATAAGGATGAAACAAGAGCTGGGAAATCTACCAAAGTACTCAGGAGTAGCGTCTGAGGATTGTCTTGGTTACTTTTCTCTCCTTGCTGAGACAAAAATATCAACACAGGAAGTTAGGAAGGAAAGGTTTATTTGGCTCACAATTTGTGAAGGTTTCAGTCTGTACTCAGCTGGCTCCAAAGCAGCGTGGCGTGGGAGGCAGACAACAACAGTGCGCATTGGTAGAAGACAGCAAAAGTGACAAGAGCAAAAAGGGAGGAAACAAGCCTTGTATCCTCCCTACTATTGCAAGCAGCTACGCCACCAGGGTAGGCGCAGCCCTCAGCCATCTCCCTGCCCTCCTCTTGCACAGGCTCAGGATGTTTGCAAACTGAGGACCATGGTCCCCTGCTGAGCTGCTTAGTAGAGTTCTAAACTTCTCAAGTTAATCACAATGAACATCATAGACCAATAAGGAGGGGTCCTCTATACCCTAGGATGTAGAACTACTGAGTTACTTAAGTAAGCTTTTAGACACCTCAATTTGACACAATGTGTCAACCGTAACAGAATTGTTTTAGTTTTTTCCTTTTGAAATATGTTCTTGTTGTATTTTTCTGGCTAGTCTTTAATCCCTAGATTCCATCTTTCTGACTCATCTCTCAAGCAGCCCAGATGCAGTGGTGCTGCTGTACCATGCTGTCATTTGATTTCTCCAGAGCAAGATTCTAATAAAAACAATCTGTACGTAGAAAAAGGTGGACTTCGTAGGAAGTGTCATTATTTCTTAGTATAGTATCATAAAGTTATGCTCCTTGATTTACAAATATATTAAACTAAGAGTGGACATCTTGGGAAGAATGAGGCTGAATAAAACCTAGAAGCAAAGAAAGATCAATTTGAAAGAAGAGAAAAGAAAGTAAGTCCCCTATCATGTCTTTTGGAGCAAAAAATTCAGCTGGGCTAAATCAGACCTTCAGAGTAGAATAATCTATTATAATGATGGCAGCCCTAAATTATGAATTTTATGAAGAAATAGTTTTTGTATGGCAGAATTTAGGCTGAGTATTGGGAAGCAGCTATAAATCAAACAAAATACCCTTCATTTCATACAATAATCAGTATGACAGGAAGCATAACATTAAATGAATAATTACAGACATTATGAATATGCAAAGTAGCAAGAAATCCTAGGGATGTGGTTGCTAACAGGCAAAGTATGGATGTTTCTTGGAACTTAAAGGTCAGGGAGAA
>PVKA01047308.1:0-14391 GCA_004027165.1 Ctenomys sociabilis | reverse complement strand
GAACTCACAACAATCCTCCTGCCTCAGCCTCCCGAGTGCTGGGATTACAGGCCTGCGCCACCACGCCCGGCTTAGTCAGATCTATGTTGAGAATCAAGAGCAAAGGGCTGAGCAGAATGATTCAAAATATTGAGTATGGCCAGAAAGAAAGCTCAAGTACAATTTATGACCTGCACATGTGGAATGCAAGGGAAATTGGTCTCTGAAAATACTAGTCAGAAAAGGCAAATCCTTCAGAATAAAACCACAAAAAATATGCCCTGAGTAAAACACAAGAACCAGCAGGACTTCAGTTTTTGCACTCTTTAGGTTGCCAAACTGAAGGACTTTTCCTTGCAAATAGAGCCCCAGAAACTTTTGGTTCATAGGCACTTGAATCCAACAGCCCAGCAGGAAGGAAGGCTGAGTATTGCTCCTAGCTGCAGCAGACCTTGGCTTCATCACAATGCTGCTGAAGGTACCACAGAAAGCAAGAGTTGTGGGATCAGGAAAGCTGGCCACCAGATTTCAGAAGATGGTCTGGGAGACCGGGCAGTTGGCCCCTGGGAGGGCAAAGGTGCAGCGGAGATCCAAGAGGACTGGAGAGCCCAGGAGTGTGGATCCTCTGAGAAACACTGCCAGGAGGGAGGAGAATCCAGGCAAGCTGCAAGAGCTGCAGTCACCTACTGTAGGGGCACAGATGCCTAAGCCTTCAGAGTTCACACCCTGCCCCAGATTTCCTCAGATGCTGGATTTGGAAGTATAAGACTTAATGCTTATTTTGCTGGGTTTTGGACTTTGGCACTATTTCTTTATATCTTTTTAATTGTACCTATGATAATGAAAGTGTCCATCTTGTGCCACTGAACGCTGAAACTAGTTCACATTGTTTTCATTTGTATTGGGCAAACAGCTAAGCACTTGCTTTAAAACTCAGAGGAGACCTGGGACTTGGACTTTTCAGTAACAATGAAATTGTTAGGTCTTTGGCAACTCTTAGACATGGACTAAATGCCTTTGTCATAAAGGAATGCATGAATCTGGGGGTAGGCCTAGGACAGAGTACTATGACTTGCATTTAGATGTCCCCCCAAAATCTAGTGTGGTCATATGTGAGGCTATTTAAAGGTGGCTGGATCTAGAGTGTAATGGATGCATGGTGCAATGCCAAGATTGTGCACTCAGATTAAGGGAGGGAGGTGATTACTAAATCAGTCCACTAGTTGGTTTGACAGCAGCCCTAATCCCAGTACCCCAAACAGAATACAGCATGGCAAAAAGATGCTGTTAAAGCCCTTTGCTCACTGGCTTTGCTTCCTTGTGCCCGCCATGAACTGTTTGTGCTCTGTGATGCCTTGTGTCACACCTCCTTGCTTTGCAGCCATGACATTGTTGGAAGGCTCATATTATGCAAAGGCTTTATTCATATGATCACATCTTCATGCATTATTCCCAATGAGGATGAAATGGAAGGCTTTCTAAAAACGTAATAGCATGTGAAATCTTAATACTAACACTGACTTTTAAACTCAGAAGAATGGGTAATCAAACATAATTAAATAAAAATAATAAAGCACTAGTGTTTTATAATTGCTAAAATTTAACAGATGTTTGTAGATTTCCAACTATATATACTCGACTAGAGTCACATCACACATAAAAATTTTTGAGGGCTTAACTATATCTAGTTTTTTTTCCTTTGTAGAAAAATTAAATTGTGGTAATTATTGTTCACCTGAGACCTACAGTCTGCCTTCTTCACAAAATTTGTGTACAGTATGATCCATCTAACTATAGGTGAATCATAGTAGAGCCAGCTTCTTGAATAGGTTCACATTATAGCGTTCTAACATCACAGCATGGAAGATTAGCTCCCTACCCCTGCTTCCGCTGACTCTCACAACAACTGTGGTACTCATAGCTGCTGCCTGTTTAATTGTTTTGATTACTTAGAAACCCAAAATGATGCATTGTGCACTTTATTATTGGCTTATTTGACTTATCCTAACATCACCCTGTTTGCTATGATGTTGCATATGACAGAATTTCTCTCTTTACCAAGACAGAAGAATATTCCACTATTATTATTCAAGCACAATTTTCTCCACCTATCCATCCAATTGACTTCTAGTTTGCTTTCATATGTGTGATTGCAAATAAGGTTACAGTGATAATAGTACTGATGATACCTCCCCTACAGGAATTAGAGATATGTGATATTGTTAGATTGATTTATATTTTCCTGAATATCTTTCTAGATAGAGTCACTAGATCATAGGCTAGTTCTAGTAATAAATTTTCAACAACTTCTGAACGTTTTGCCTAGCAACCATATTGTCTTTATTTGCATGACAGGGCACAGAAGTTTCATCCTTATCAACATTTATCATTTTCCATACTGTGAGATAGCCATCTGCTGCTGTGGGGGCCTGGGAACATCGTTAGAACGTCTTTGTAAAGGCTCGTCCTGCCCTGTGGGAAGTTAGGGAGTTTGGGGTGGGACTTTGGGGGAGGACTCTGGGTTCTTCGGAACATGGTGTGAAGGTGACTATTGTAACTCAAAACTCAGATGACAACGAGGCAAGTCCAAAAGGAAAAGAAGCGCTTTATTTTAGGTGGTACCCACTGGGTAGCCTCTCCATGCAAGAAGGAGAAGGGCTCCCCGAGGGCTGGGCAGCAGGGCATTTATGCTCAGAAACCACAGGCTGGGAGGGGTAAGCAAGCATCATCACAGAAGCTAAAATGGCCATTAGGGGATAGGGGGACAATTTTGATTGGGGGAGACATACATTATGTCCAAATTTGGGTCAGAACAGGTACATTTGGTGGGGTCGGCAAGCATGGTTACAGAAGCTAAAAGCGGTGAAGGGGGGCATGGGGCATAGTCCCATTGGTTGGAAGCTGAGGCAACATGCAGGGGGCGGCCCAAGGGCCACTATGAGGAACTAAGTTATCCTATCGGGAGCAGGGGGCTTTCTGTGTTGAGGGGTTGTATAATCTTATCTATGCTACCAGGCACATACGGGGCAGGGGCTTTAAACAGGATGTGGGAAGGGTGGGTGGAGGGCAGTAATGCAACCAAAGGTTTTGGCCAGCAAAAACAGGAAATATTTGTACAGAAGGGACAGCAAAAGGGGCAAACAGGGAATTTTATTTTGCAGAGGCCAAGAGGGGGTCATCTCTGGGTAGCCTGCTTGTCACAACTATGAGACAATGGTCTCTTCCTTCATCCTTCATTTCTTGGCCATGAGACGCATACTTAGCTCCAACAAGTGCTCCCTGGCATCGCTAAGAAACAGACTCCGGGAAGTCTAAAGGCAGTAGTCCACATGCAACTGTGAGCCAAAGGAGCTTGCAGATTCCTGATGCAGAGCTGTCTGTGACAGTGAGAGGAAGTTGGCTGAAGTACCATCACCAAAAATGACATTTCATCACTCCTTTGGTTAATGGCCTTCATCATTATGGATTCTGATTTTTAATGTTAGGTCTTCATTGAGTAATATCTATTCAATGGTTTGCTGATTTTTAAATTAGGTTATTTTCATTTCTACTACTGACTTGTAGAAGTTTTACATTTTAGAAAGTAAACCCTTACAGGTTTTATATTCTATAAATTTATTTTTCTCATTTCTTCCAAAACTTTTTTGCTCTGTTGCAATTTCCTTTGCTGTAAGGAAGCCTTTTCCTTTGATGTATGCTCATAATAGTGCTTTTGTTCTTTGTGCTTTTGGTACAATATCTGCAAGAGTATTGCTGAACCCAAAGCTGATCCATTTCCTGAATTCCCTACAGGAGTTTAATTTGTGCCATAGTCTTTCACCTATCAATGGATTTTTCCTGTTCCCATGTAATTATATCTTCATAAGCTGCATGATTTTATTCTTTTACATGAGTATGCTCATTTTATTTCTTCTATCTCTCATTAATAATCATCTTCTCTACATCTCCACAGTCTTCTTTAAAGCAGAATATTTGTGATTAATTTTATAGAATTAATTACAAAATTTTAGAGAGATATCCTACAGATTATTTAGATATATGATAAATATTTCCTTCTAAATGAAACAATGTCTATTATACATAAATGAAAAATTTTAGCCTAAAGTGTTGTATGACTTATATTTTTAAGAAAGAAAATAAATTCTGAAAATTTTTTCTCAAGGAAGTGAATATTGAATAAGTATAAAGATGTAGCATGCTTTTGATACTAAAATAAAAGAACAGGGACAAAGTAATTCCCAAGCCTGGAAAGTCAATGTCATCCCTACTATATGTTTATTATAATTGAAGACCATTCATAAGTACTGAAAACATTTTTAATTGAAGCATGATGTACACCAAAGAAGAATGAGAATTGTAATTGCATAAATCAATTAAATTTTATTGTATAAACTTACTCATGTTATCCTTACCCAGATAAGAAAACAGAACTATACTAATATACTAAAATAAATAGGGATGGAGGCACACAGCAATAATCCCAGGCTTCTGTTGGCTGAGGTAGGAGGATGACAAATTTGAGCACAGGCAGGACCAATCTATTACTTAGTGAAACCTCATCCCAAAATTAAAATGAAAATTAAAGAAAGAAAAGTAGGATATAACTCATTGCAAAGGTTCTGGGCTGAAGAATTGAATAGAATGGCTTGGGATGGGGAGGGGTAAGGTGGGGTAGGGTGGGATGACAGGATAGGGTAGAGTAGGGTTAGAGTGGAGTGGAGTGGAGTGGAGTAGAGTGGAGTGGAGTGGAGTGGGATGCAATAGAATGACATCACATTGCAAAATAGTGTCATGCCTCACCTCTGCAAAGTCATCAGTTCCTGAATTCTAGTTCCATAGATAAATATGCTGTATTTTTCTTTTCAACTAAATGGAATACTTCACTAGAAACTCATTTTCTTACTCTGTATTTGGATTTACTAAAAATTAACATAGTTCTTCAAAATGAGTACAACAAGTAATATTAATGGCTGTGTAAATCCTGCCAGTTAAACCAAGTCAAGACTTGCTGCTTTCTGCTTTTACCATTAACTGCTTCTACAAGTGTAGTGTGTCAAGCCTTAGATGTTGCACTTTGCTTGATGACTGCTGAATTTTCTCATCATTTTATATGTTTATTGATAATTCAGGATGTGTTCTGTAGTGAGAGCTTTGTGCTTAAACTTTGTTCTCATTTCCTTTTACACACATTTTTCCACATGTAGCTTTGTTTTGTAAGACTCCTTTATAAATAAGTGATCTGTTATATACTTATACAACAAATAAATTTCCGTACTCTGTGAAGTTCTGTTCCATTAATTATGAAATTACATGCCTTGCTGTTGTTTTATTTCATGTAACATATTTTCTTCACAGAACTGTGCTTCCTCTGTCCCTTTTAGGGGAATATTTGGTCTGGGACTCTAGGCTTGGGCTGGCTGCCACCATTTTGGCCCAGTCTCCACATCCACAGTCCTGTGTCTCACGCTTTCTCTGTGTGACCTCTTCATATACATTTTTCTATATAAGGAACTTTGTGGTAGTTTAGGGGCCTTCTGAATGATTCAAGACTATTTGTATTACATTCCTTTGCATATGCACTAGTGTCACATTAGACGGGTGGGTGTGGTGGGAGGACGGACATATCGAGATGGAAGTGCTCAAGACTGCCTAGACCTGAGGAGGCCTCCACACCAGCCAAAGGGAAGAATGAAGCTTCCCGTAGGCCTCCTGCTGTGGCCTTCCCTAACCCTGCTCAGCTCCTCCTCACCTGCCTCCAATCCTCTCATTCAACTGTGGCAAACACCAGTCTGTTCTCTGGCCTTTATCATTTTTAGTATCAATTCAGTCACATCATAAACAAAACAATAAAGAGGGGGGAACCTACTGTATTTCCATTTTTTAAATTTGCCCTAATGCCATGAGATGCATCAAAATAATTTATCTTTGTTTAATTTTTTTTTTCACAGAAAGAATGTTACCACCATTTGTTTTATTATGCCCATGTGGAAGGACATCCCAGTTATTTCTAAATATAGCTATAAAAGATGGCCCTGTGGTGTACAGGTATTTCTGTCAACATCAGTTTTCATTTCCCTGGGATCAATGCCCAGGAGTGAAATTGCTGGGTCATTTGGAGCTACTGGAAGCTTTAAAACTCTGTCATTTTTAACATGTAGGACTCTTTCTCTCTAAGGCTGAGGGTTTTACTGCAAAGACAAATTCAAGTTGCCCAATGTTTTACTGAGAAAAACTACTGCCTTATAAAAATTATGGTCTTATACCAGATCAAGGTCAGGATTTGTAGCTTCTCTTTAAATTCTTTACAAATAGACCTTTATGGAGGCTCTATCAGATTGCAAGTCATTCCATCGAAAAATCTACCTTTGCAGTTCATATTTCTTCCTAAAGAAAATTTGATGCCTTTTATCTGTTCACCACTGTAGTAATAAATTTCTGGAGGATACAATATGCCTCAGATCTTCAGTGAACATAACTGAGTTTTAGGCTGAATGACATTGACATAGGTTGATGTATAAGTGGTCAGTTTTATATTCCATAGGCTCCTTAACACTAAGAGATTGGCAGTGGGAACAGAGAGCCAAAAGCAGACAGCCCCCAGAGGATTATTGGTGAATGCCAAAGAGAAAAATTCACCTTCAGGTATTTTCAGGGCTCAGAGTCTAACCTCATCATTCTTCTCAAGCCCCTAAGAAATTCTTTGGGCCAGCATGACACCATGATGAATTACGCTTTGGTACTCCCTAATATTGGACAAGTTTGAGAGAAGATAGAAATGTACAGGGGTCAAATGCTACTGACTCTCTAGCCTTGAATGCCTGTAAAAACATTTGGGAAGATAAATGGGAACTCACATGAAAAAAGTTGTAGAAACATAAAAAAAAAAAAAAAATTGCAGCCAGACTTTAGGTACAATGCATGGATGGCTCTTACCATTGCCCACTACTGCAATGAAAGGTCTTTATAGACAAATGTAAGGAAGAAGTCAATGTGGTGAAATTTAGCTGGCTTATATTGCAGTCATTAAAACCTTAAGTGACACATCTTAAAATCTGTTAGTTTTGGGGTTGTAGGTACCCATATACTCAGTCATCATACCTTGGTATTTTGTGATTTTTTTAATACAGCTTTATTTTTTGTCTATTCGTCATACTTAACTGCCACGAGATATTTTTGTGTTATTAAAGTATACTTAGTTTTGTAGAAATACTGATGTTCATTTGAAGAATACAGTTTATTTAATTATAGCCTCCAAAAATGTATTAATTTAAGATGGTATCTCTTTAAAGGGGAACCACACTGTCTCTTGTTTTACAAGCAATGCTATGGTAAATAAATAAATTTTGAAATACAAGGACAAGGGATAACAGATATGCAAAGCAGTACTGATAATGTTCGTGTTGAAAGAAACTGCTCTAAAATAGAAGAGGATGCTAGTGACTCAGGCCTCACCTCTGAGCCTCACTGTGGAAGACTTCTGATAGGAGATGATGAAAACATACAAGGCAGACTGAAGGTGCTCTCCAGTAGAAGTCATTTGCCACCAAATTTTTACATGAATGACTACCAGAGGAGTTATCAGACTAAAGAACAAGCTCTGAAGTGCTCAGAAACAACTTCAGTAAATCTTTCTTAAATATTCTCTCCTACTCAGGAAGAATGGACATGACTGAAATTCATTTCTAGTTATCCTCTTCCGTGTTTTCTGTTAAACCCACTGTAATAGAACACGTAAATAATGATAGCTGTTCGTGGCGGCAAGTGGAAGTGTGTGCATATGTATGTAAACCACGTACGCTTACAAACTAGAGCTATTTTAAAGTCATTATGAGATGGAATGAGTCTGAGTAGCCCTGAATGTAGTTTAGCTTGTTATTTTCCAAACGCTCCTGTGGGATTCAGTAATTTGCTGTGGCTAAGAATAGTATAGACATAGGTAAAGGCTATCTTCAGGAAAAAGAAATGTGGATGCTACTTATTCTTATGTACTCATTAACAATTTATATATTACATATTTTCACAAATATACTTTTATATTTTATCAGAAAACTACTGCATATCTTAGTCTAATCATATTATTTTAACAAAACATTATGAGCAAGCAGATATATGAAGGAAACATTTATTTCCGAGAGTTCTGGAATCTGGCAAGCCTGCGATCAAAGCAAACTTGGTGCCTGTATGAGGTTCTGGAAGGTTGTTGCTGGCTGTGTCTTATGTGACGCCGTGCAGACGGGCCTCCTATCATTTCTTGTATTAATTGCATTCAGTAGGGTTCAGCCCTCATACAAAATCACCGCTCAAAGTCCCCACTGCCAAATGTTATTAATTGCTGATTAGGTGTCAACAAATGCATTCTGTAGTTCAGATCATTAAACAGTGCAACATGTTAATGCAAAACTTTACAATCAGCACTTAATCTCTCTCTCTCTCTCTCTCTCTCCCTCTGTGTGTGTGTGTGTGTGTGTACCAAATACAAGGAGCATCTCAATTGAGTAGTTTGGACTCCATTTCTTTCTTTTTTTTTTTTTTTTTGTGGAACCAGAGATTGAATTCAGGCCCTTGCCAGGGAAGCACTTATTCCATCAAGCCAACTCCCTAGCCCCTGGACTCACTTTCTCAACATCAAGGAATGTTGGCAGGGTCTGGGAATATAGCTCAGCGGCACAGCAGCACAGCACTTACCTGGCACGTGCAACTTCCTCAGTTTGATTTCCAATTCCAAAAACAGGCAACCAAATAAACAAAACTAAATGCCTACAAATTTGGTGTTTGGAAACCATGACAGACTCTGAATGAACAGCTGGTAGTTGTCAAGGGCCTCCTCTTCTTCTCCAGGCCGTTGGGAATATTCCTACCATATCATCTACTACCTGACTGCAAACTCACTGAACAGCCCAAAAGAACGCTAGGCAAGAATCCCTGGGAGGTCACACCCTGTGATTCCCGCCATGTCCGCATCTGCTCTCGGTAGGCTGCATGCCGTGTCAGAGGGACATGCGAGTTCATAAATGCTCAACCAGGAGGCACTGCAAATGGGGAACACAGACTGATGGAGAATGTCTTAGCTGACATAAGTGATTGCAGTTTTAAGAATTTTAGACAATTGATGGTCATTAGGGCAATAATAACAGTAGATATTGGACCCTGAAGAAATGCTTGTTTGCTTCTGACTTCTCAATATGAAAAGTAAGATAAAATGCCCTTATTATTCTTTATTATTTTTAATTTTAATATATCATGATTAGTCATGTGGTGGCAAATGACTTCTAGATATATGTATCTCACAGCATGCATTTTCCTTTCTATTGCTAATTTCAGCTAAAGAACTCTTGCAGTAGAGTTTGCATCTTTCTTGTGCCTAACCAAGTAGAACTCTGCCTTTTTCTTATTTTAGCTAAGGAACATCATTTCCTAATTTTTTCAATTAAATTAAACTCTACCTCTAATAATGACTACATTACCAAAACATGAATCAAATCTAAGTTTGATTTTGTCTTCTGTTAATTCTGGCACTCATGCTGTTGCTTATTTAATTTTCCTTTTAGTTCCTAACAAAGATTTAGGAATAAGATAATGGAAAAGACCACCAGAAACACAAAATAGAATCAGTACTAATGTCTGCAGGAAAATTCCCCTTAAGTTTCATCTGTGGCAACTTCTTATTTTATCTTTGTTTCCTGTTACTAAGAGACCCTGTCTCCTGCTTTGATATGAGGAAATGCTTTTGGAAATGAAATACGTAATTTCATTCTGTTCTTTTGGAGAATGTATAAGTCAGTGGTAAAGTAAGCATCAGCGTAATGGGGAAATCAGATCCGTCCAAGCAGGAGATTGGTATCTTTTCAATACGGAAATCTATATTCTGAAAATAGAGTATCTCAGCTCTGGGAGAAATGTGAAGATACGTGGCTTGTGTACTAATCTGGTGTGAGAACCTTCTTTGTTTACCAGGATCTAAATATAATCCACTGAATGTTTAAGGAGATTTGGTGTCAGGGAGCTCGGGATCTCTTTTGGGTTGTATGATTAATGGGAGACTATTAAATGTTTTCTGTGTTCTTAAAATGAGTCAAATAAATAAATGATGGTATTACTTTCATATGATCATCGTTGATAAACCAACACTCAACACTCACTCTGGTTCAACAGTTCAGTTCCTACTTGCTCCCAGGTTTCAAAAGAAGCCAGGGTCACTGCGCTCCTGTTCATGACCCTTTCACTCGGAAGGACTCCCACGCACATATCACCACTTTCTGGAACCCTCTGCCACTCTAGGCAGAATTCTGAAACAAATGACATTATAGTGCAAACCTACAAAATAAGCACATTGAAACTATTTTGTCATCTAAATGAAAGAAAATATTTCTTAGGTTACTAGACACAAACATATTAAAATTGATTCATGTACAAAGAAAACTGGCAATAGAATGTTACACAGGGCAAATCCCAAAGCCGATGGCTGCCACTGCAGATTAGAAAGAAGAAACATCTTATCCTTCTCTTACATTCAGAAACTATATTTGGAAAATTGAGTTTTCTATGTAAGTATTTCTATTAGGAATGACTATAGTGATTATTCTAAAAGAAATGTAAATGTATTTAAAATACATACTTTGATGTTTGAGGCTAAAACTATCTTAAATTTGATTAATGAGAGGTGGATGCATGTTTTCATGGTGTTATTACAAGATTAGTTTTCAGTAATCTGTTCATCTCTGGACTGAGATTAGCAACTAGGCTTTTATTTTCCCAACTGACCCATTTTGGTAGGCAGAATGGTTCTGCAATGATATGTATATCCTAATCTAAAGAACTTGTAAGGGCTGGGGAGATATCTCGTTAGCCTAAGTACCTGCCCGGCAATCGCAAGGTCCAGAGTTTGATTCCCAGTACCACATGGCAAGCCAGCCTTGGGACCCCAGGGGCACTTTGTTAGCCCTGGAACCAGGCATACTGTTGCATGCCTATAATCCCAGCAGAGGAGAGACTAAGACAGAAATATGAGTTTGAATGGCATAGGGAGACAGACCCTGTATGAGAGAGAGAGAGAGACAGAGAGAGAGAGAGAGAGAGAGACAGAGAGAGATAGAGAGAGACAGAGAAAGACAAAGACACAGACAGATAGAGACACAAAGAAACACAGACAGAGAGACAGACAGAGAATCTGCAAATACATTATTCCATTGAATGAGAAGCACTAATCATAAAATGTCTTTGGTCGTGGTGAGCATACCCTAATCCTAAATGCCCATCCAAGAGGACAGCAGAAGTGTCAGAAGCAAAGAGAAGAAAATAGATAGATAAAGAGGTGGATTGAACAATTGGTGGGGCAGTAAGTAAAATTTTATTTTTATTTACATATTTGTATTTTGCCTACATGTGTAATATGTGATAATTATATCCACTTGGGGAAATGTATGTAATACATGTAGGAGAGGTTTAGTTTTTCTTTTTGGTGCTGAAGACTGAAGAAACGTACATACTTAAATACTATATTTGAATCATCTTTACTTCCACATTCTCAGCTTGCCCTCCCCTTTCATACGTCACCTGCTGATCTACATAGAGGCTAGCTCACAATTTCTTATGTCTTTTTTATTTTGCCTTTTAAATTATTTGTAAAGAGAAAACACTCCATATTTAGCCTTCTCTGCCTCATTTGGTCTCCAGATGTGTCTGGTCTCTGACAAGGACTCAAACTTATCTTTTCTTACTGTATATGGATTCATGTGTTGACAAGCAGGCGGAGGGCTTCCAGAATTAAGGCCTTTGCATTCATGCTGCTACAAACTGGAATATGCACTTTCCACAATAATAATATGTGATAGATATCCAGAGAGGTTTAGAGGGGTTGGATGGAGATTCGAGTTTTAGATTCTTTCTTTTTTTAACCTATTTTTTAAAATAGCAATTTTATTGAGAAACAAGTAGCAATGAGACAGTTTCAAAACAGGTTAGTAGGACAGTTACAATAATTAATGCATTGTATATTGTTGCCTTTGTAGTAGTTATTCAGAGGACAAGACGCAGACTTGATATCTTGTCTAAAAGTATTAATTTAAAACTTTCTTCTCATTGAACTAAGAGAAATTAGCTGTATCTCTATGTTAACTATTTTGTATATATATTTATATATTTTTGCATATGTTTCTGTAATATATACATATCTATATATCTATATCTATATCTATATTCACTAAAAAATGGTCCTTCATTTATATCCTTTTCTTTTGTTTATGAGTCAGAGATGGGTATTCCATTGACATTCATATATTGTAGGTGCATGAATTCAGCAAAGTAATCCAATATAGTCTAGTAGTCTGTAACAATAGTGGGTTATCTTCAAGACTGGCAATGTCAGAAGTTGTTGACTTGAGCCTTTTTTAGCTCAGCATATTAATATGACTTTACTTTTCATACCTCATTTTTATACTTGTCTGTTGGATGGTTACGACCAAGATAAAACAAGAACTATAAAACAAAAAATGTTACTTTTGTATCTGACAAAGTCAGTCTAATTCCCTCAAGATTTACCCTGATACCCTTTAGAGCAGTTTATAGATCATTTGCCAGTGTCAGCAGTGTGGATGAGTCTTGGCCATTGCTTGACTGATTTGCTCTCTGTGAAAGCCTGAGGCAATGTTTTCTGTCCACATGCCTTTCCTTGGGCACACTATACATCATCAATCACTTTCCTCTGTGGGCCCATAATCTCCTCGATCAGAAAATTTGGGACACTAGTGAGTTATAGGTTGTTATAATACAGCTTCTCTTATGTCCTGAGTCTTCACTGACCTTGAAGAGGAAGGGACAAAATGTTCACTATCTTTATAGCCTTTCTTATTCTCTAATCTTTTGGTCTTCAAAGTTATGTTGTTAACCCTCCAGAAGAGACGCTTAATGATATTATTACCCTAAAACATAGGCTATTGAGTTTGACACCAGTATGTGTCCATCAAATGTCTTTGACATAACATGGAACAGGTATTTTTCCATCAATTATTGATCTGCTATCTCTCAAGTAAATGTTCAAAAAAAAAAAAAGGTAATAAATGAAAACAAGAGACAAGAAAAAATTTCACAGGACTGTCCTGCTACAATGTTGTATAAGGTTAGATTTCTAAATTTCAGTGTGAAAATTTGTAATTATGTATTTATTTTTAACTGTTTTTTATTATCTTTAGTTTCTTTAGAAAACTCCATACTAATTTCCACAGAGGTTTTACCAGCTTATATTCTCAACAACAACATAGATTTTTGTTTGATTTTTCCTTTTGGAGTTATTTTTCTCCATAACTTCATCAGGATTTGTTATTTTCTAAGTTTGGGATATTAAAGATTCTTTCTGGAGTAAAATAAAATTCATTTTACTGATTTAGGTCTTAGCCAAGGACGCAGAACATTTTTTTCATGTGTTGTTTGGACATTTCTACTTCATGTTTGATTTGTTTCAAGTGCATATTTTTAATGGATCTTTTATTTGGGAGGGTTCTGTTTTTTAGTTCTTCATATATGTGAGATCTTAATCCACTATGAAAAAACTAGGAAGACTAACTGGTAATTTTTCCCATTAGTTTTGGGTTTTCTTCACACTATTATTTGTTCTCTTTGCTGTTAATATTTTTACTCTGATATATTCCCACACTGATTGTATTTTTGCGGTAATAATACTGTGTTTCAAAAGTCTGTGCACGTGCCTATATCTTCAGAAGGTTACTAAATAGAAATTCCAGTGCACTTACCGTTTATGTTTTATCATCCAGGTCTTTGATCCATTTTGTTTTTATTTTAGTACAAGCTATAAGAGCTGGATCCATATTGCTCTCCTGCATTTGGAGCACTTTTTGTTAAAGCTGTTCTCTTCAAGAGGGATTATAACCCATTTTAAAAAACGAGCAAATAAACAAAACAGATGGCTACAGAAGCCAGAGATTATTTCAACACTCTGAATTCCATTTCACTAACAAATGTGTCTGTTTTGGGGACAGAACCACACTGCTTTTATCTCCGTAGCTTTGTATAGCTTTGTATAGCTGCTGCAAAGCCAGGGCTGCAGTGCCCCTGCTGTCCTCCACTGTTCAGCACTGGCTCTTCTGTTGTTGGGTCTGCGCTGACCCAGATCTCCACGGGCAGGGAGACGCCAAGAGACGAGGGTGAGGGCTCAAAAGTTTATTGAACCACGCGTGGGACCCCGCACCTAAGGCGGTTGCGGAGTGCCGAGCTGTCCTTACAGGCAGGTTTATAAAGGCAAAAACCACAAAATTAGGGGGAGGCAAGCGAACTACAGAAGCTAATTGCATTGGTTAATAGGGGTTGACCTTTACATTGATTGGCTCAGTGCGGGGGGATTTTTCTGACAGAATAACATATTTCTGTAATGCTTGGGTAACCTTGGGGGGAGCATCTTGT
>PVKA01047307.1:0-14394 GCA_004027165.1 Ctenomys sociabilis | reverse complement strand
GTAGCTCAGGCTGGTCTCGAACTCACAACAATCCTCCTGCCTCAGCCTCCCAAGTGCTGGGATTACAGGCCTGCGCCACCACGCCCGGCTTCCAAAGATTTTTATTTTTTTTTATTTATTTATTTTTTGGCGGAACCGGGGATTGAACTTAGGCCCTTGCACTTGCCAGGGAAGTACTTATTCCACTGAGCCATCTCCCCGGCTCCCCCTAAGCAAGATTTTTAAAGTCAC
Source organism: Ctenomys sociabilis (assembly GCA_004027165.1). NCBI lineage: Eukaryota > Metazoa > Chordata > Mammalia > Rodentia > Ctenomyidae > Ctenomys > Ctenomys sociabilis. The sequence continues at coordinate 14,163 of PVKA01047307.1, read as the reverse complement.
TCAGAACCAGGGAATAAACTGTACCTAAGTTTCTTTTTTACTTATTTGTGTTTTTGAGACAGTGTTTTACTGTGTAGTTCATGATTGAACTCATGATTGATGATCCTCCTGCCTCAGCCTCCCAAGCACTGGGAATATACAGTGTGTCATTGCAACAATTTTTTTTCCCTTTTTGACTAGAGATGTTATTATTATTAGTTATTTGGAAGCCATATGGATTTAGCCAGATATTGGCAGTTGGGGTCCAGAATTACCTTAGATGGACATAAGCAGAGATCCTTTAGATGTGAAGTACTATACTTAATACTTAAAACAGTTTTCCTGATCAGGATTTACAGAATGTTAGCTGGCATTTTTGTAATATTTTTGTCAGATTGCCGCAGCTCAGTAAATTTGAAATTGTTTTTTGTATGTGTGTATGTTGTTTTTAACATGTATTAATTAGTATGCTTTACCACTTGATGGCACTATTGTACTGGAAGCAGAACTGAAAACTAACACGATGTATAGTTGTGGATTTCACAGCTAGTGACTTCAGTCTTTTATTATATTTTATCATTTTGGGATCATCTGCTTTAATGTTTTCCATAAAGAAACTTCTTTATATGGACTTTTTTCCTGTCCTGGAACTGGGGATTGAATTCAGGGCCTTGTACTTGTCAGGGCTTTGTATTGATTGAGTTGTAACAGTTCTTGCATCTTTACTTCAGACCTTTTTTTTTTGGTTTGATACTGGGCAATAAAACCCAGGAAGTACTAAGCTATTAAACATTCTCATTTTTATTTTATTTTGAGATGGGGTCTCTCTTTGTCCAGACTGATGTAAAACTTGACATCTTTCTGCTATATCCTTCAGAGTAGCTGGGATTACAGGTGGAGCCATCAGGCTGGCTTTCTCCAGGTATTACTGAATGCAGAGATAAAATAAGAGCTTTAAGCAGTCAAGTTCTTTAGAATTTTTACAGAGGATAAGAAAGCTAGATGTGGTTAGAGCTAACTGATTAAGATTAAAAACTTATAAGAAGTGGTAGGGATATAGCTCAGTGGCACAGCACTTCCCTGGCAAATGCAAGGTCCCTGAGTTTGATTCCCAGTACCTAAAAAAAAAGGCACCCCAAAACACCAACTTGTAAGAACTGCTTTTTTCCCTTCCACTTAGTAATAAAAATATATGAGTTCTTGTTTTACTTGTTATTAGTGACTGAGTGGTTACTAACTTGACTATTAACTGCTAGTAGTAGGATACTTAGAGGTATGATTCAGAGACCTTGAAAATATAAACAGGATTTTGTTGAGGAAAAACAAATACTGTCTTTTAAAAGTAGTTTACTGCTAATTGCTAGTAAAAATGATAATACCCTTAGAATATTATAGAATTTAGGATCTAAGTTTATTTTACTTTGAGAAAATTCAGATAAAATATGTTTAGCTTATTAGATGAACTCTCCAGCATTTTAGTGGAGAAATTTTACTGCTTACGATTTGATTTTGCATTTCCCTAATCTTATTTACTGGTACGACATTTTGTACTCTAATTCCATTGCTTTGTTTGTTAGTAATAGGGCTTAAACCTAGGATCTTCTGTATGTTAGGCAAGTGCTCTACCACAGAGCTACATATGCAGTCATTTCATTTTATTTCATGTTATACTATGTTATTTTCAGACAAGGTCTCTCTGAATTGCCTAAGTTGGCCTTGTAATGTTCCTTCCTCGGCCTCCTAAAAGTTGGGTTTACAGATGTATGCTGTCTCACCCAGCTAAAACTGAAAAGTATTCTCAAGCACCAGTTATCACTGAATAAATGAAACACTGTATAATTTACTACATTATGTGTAGTATATGAGGGTTTATTTTGTAAAATAATAAAGACACAAAACTTGAGCAGGGTGAAATTTAGTATCTATTCTTTTTTAAGAGAATAAAAACAGTAAAAGAAATTAAAAATGATAAAGAATTAAGTAAAGGTTGTTATATTGCATATTTTTGTCTTCAAATTAGTTTTTCATACCATTAGACATAGGCATGCAAAATTGGTGAAAATAATTATAAAAAATTAAAAAGAAAAATTAAACATTAACTTCTCCTTTCAATATACTAGCAGAAATCAACAGTACAATTATGCAAGCTATCCTATGTATATACATATGTGGTTTTTTTCCCTTTCTTGTTTCTTAACTATTCATTTTATAGAGCTAAGGTATACTGAGAAAAAGTATGTAAGTATACCTCCACATGACCTTTCCTAAACTGAACAAAAACTGGACCAAACCTTCTTTTGAGGTGGGTCATTTGGAGGCAGAGTTATGTAATTCAGGCTGGCCTTGAACTACCATTGATCCTCTTGCCTCAAACTACTTTTTAAAACATTTTAAATGCCTGTTAAAGCTGAAAGCACTTCACTGAGAAGTTAGCTTGACACTTGAACGTATAGTACAGACTATTTTGCTTTAAAGTAGATAGCTGTGACTGCTGTTTTGGGGTAGAAAAAAAGACTCAAAATAAATTAGGATAATGGGAAGATGAAGAAACTGGAGCGGAGTATGAAATGAACCAAAGAATAGAAAAGGAGATAATACAGTTTTAAGATTTTTTTAAGTTTTAAGAATTTTTGATGCCAAATGTTGTAATCAAACACCAGTGGATGGAAAAAGAACCAGAATGAAACTTAGTTTTAGAAATTCTAGGCCTAATTCTTATAAAATTCAAATAGAGAAGCACCTAGAAAATTTACTTGAAGAAAATGAAAATTTAAGAAGTGATATACTAAAAATTTTTAAAGTTTCTAGGTGGCACACTGAAATTATTTTTAAAATTATTGAAGAGGGGAACAACCCACTTGGGACCCCCTCTGTCCCTCTCAGATGGAGGCTTTCTTTCCCTTGATATATTCTGCTCTAGATACATATATATATATATTTGAAGAAAGCTCAGTGAAACACATGCTTTTAAAAAGTTACATTTCCAAAATTGATTCAATATAAAATGCCCCCATAAACCAATGATCATGGAATAAATAGGAAGCTACCAGTTAATTTCATTTCAGATAGACTCTTTAGCTTTCTGTTTTGTAGAACAAATAATTTCTCTGATGTATCACTAGTTCTAGAACCTAGATAACTTGACATTTCAAGTGAAAAACTAGCCAAAATTTAATAAAAAGGAATAAGAGGGCCGGGCTTGGTGGCGCATGCCTGTAATCCCAGTACTTGGGAGGCTGAGGCAGGAGGATTGCTGTGAGTTCGAGACCAGCCTGAGCTAAAAGTGAGTTTAAGGCCGGCCTGAACTGCATAGTGAGACCCTGTCTCAAAAAGACAAAAAAAAAAAAAATAAAAAATTAAAAAATAAAATAAAAAGGAATAAGAATTAAAAGTATCAATCATAAGTGCCTGCCTGACTAGTCCATGGTCCTGAGTTTGATCCCCGATAAACCTCCCTCCCCCCCCAAAAAAAGCACCAACCAGTCTGATTTTTTGCTTGATATATAAGTTATAGGAAAACATTGTCAAATCAGATTTGGTAGTATATTAAAAATCCAGCATGATCAAAGAAGATTAGGAATAGAAAGATACTTCAATGTAGGATATCTATTAATATATATAATGTCAATTGGGAAAATAAGAAACTGAATATCCTGTTAATTGCTTAAGATATTTAATAAACAACTTTTGTTTGATAAAATAGAAAATTTGATAGCATTTAATATTATTAAAACGTTGTATTTCTTTAATACGGGGCAGAATATCTCAGACTAGATGCAAACTTTGTAATTAAAAGTGAGATTCCAGTGCTGGTGAGATAGCTCAGTGGACTAAGTGCCTGCTTAGGCAAGTGCAGGGACAGGGGTTCAGTCCCCAATACCACATGAGCATTCTGAGCTGGCTACTAAGACTGGGTGTGGTGGTGCATGCCTGTAATCCCAACACTGGGGAGGCTAAAAACAGGAGGATCACTATGAGTCCAAGCTGCATAGTGAGACCTTATACCAGATACATTTTTTATTTTTTTTTTATTTTTTAAGATGTGCACTTTTATTGAACTGGTCTCAAGTCAGTGTACAGGTAAGCCCTGGCTGCCTCCACACCTCAATTCCCAGAGAGACCACAAGCCTTCATACATCAAGTTGGGGGACAAAAAGGGCCATGATGGCTGACCATTCAAAATAAAACAAAATAAAAAAGTATTAAGGCGAAGATTTAAAAAATTTGCATTACATAATTTACACAAAAGCAATGGTGTCGCCTCCCCTAAATGGACTGGGGAGGCCTGGGCCCTCCTCTGTGCAGAGAAGTAAGGCAGCTTTTGGGAGGGTGAAGAACTACCTGTAACAATGCATCTCAAGATATTTGGAATGATTAAAAAAAAAAAAAGTACAATCAAAGTCCTCGGCCACATTGTAGAACTTTGGGGATGCTCATTCCAACCGACTGCTGTCACCTTCACCATTCCAGTTTTTAAACCCTGAGTCAAAAGCGCGAAAACAAAACAAAAAAGAAAAAACAAAGCCATGCCAATCTCATCTTGTTTTCTGTGCGCAAGTTAGGTTTTTGTCAAGAAAGGGTGAAATGCAGCGAAGTTAACAGTCCGCCTAGAAGCATTTGCGATGAATGATGGAGGGGCCCGACTCGTCATACTCCTGCTTGCTAATCCACATCTGCTGGAAGGTGGAGAGTGAGGCCAGGATGGAGCCGCCAATCCACATAAGAGTACTTGCGCTCAGGAGGAGCAGTGATCTTAATCTTCATCATGCTGGGGGCCAGGGCTGTGATCTCCTTCTGCATCCTGTCGGCAATGCCTGGGTACATGGTAGTACCACCGGACAGCACTGTGTTGGCATAGAGGTCCTTGCGGATGTCAATATCACACTGCATGATGGAGTTGAAGGTAGTTTCATGAATGCCATGGGACTCCATGCCCAAGAAGGAGGGCTGGAACAGAGCCTCTGGGCAGTGGAACCACTCATTGCCATTGGTGATCACCTGGCCATCAGGCAGCTCATAGCTCTTCTCGAGGGAGAAGGATGATGCAGCAGTGGCCATTTCCTGCTCGAAGTCCAGGGCAACATAACACAGCTTTTCCTTGATGTCATGCACAATTTCCCGCTCAGCTGTGGTGGTGAAACTGTAGCCACGCTCAGTCAGGATTTTCATGAGGTAGTCTGTCAGGTCCCGGCCAGCCAGGTCCAGGCGCAGGATGGCATGAGGGAGGGCATAGCCCTTGTAGATGGGCACAGTGTGGGTGACCCTGTCACCAGAGTCCATCACAATGCCAGTGGTGCAGCCAGAGGCATACAGGGACAGGACGACCTGAATGGCCACATACATGGCTGGGGTATTGAAGGTCTCAAACATGATCTGGGTCATTTTCTCACGGTTAGCCTTGGGGTTCAGGGGGGCCTCAGTCAGCAGCACAGGGTGCTCCTCAGGAGCCACACACAGCTCATTGTAGAAGGTGTTGTGCCAGATCTTCTCCATGTCTTCTCAGTTGGTGACAATGCCGTGTTCAGTGGGATACTTCAGGGTCAGGATGCCCCTCTTGCTCTGGGCTTCATCTCCCACATAGAAGTCCTTCTGACCCATGCCCACCATGACACCCTGGTGCCTTGGGCACCCCACGATGGAGGGGAAGACAGCGCGGGGTGCATCATCTCCCGCAAAGCCGGCCTTGCACATGCTGGAGCCATTGTCGACAACGAGCGCAGTGATATCATCATCCATGGCAAGCTGGTAGCAGTGTGGACCGGCGGCAGAAAAGCAAGAGGCTGTACTTGCGAGCTGGACATGGACTTGGCCCAGATACATTTTTTAAAAAGTGAGATGCCAGTGATTGGTTTAGTAGCCCAAATACGAAATTATACCTATATAGGCAATATTAGTATGGCCTCTGTGCAAGGATGAAACACAGGTTCCTAAAGTGCTCCATATTTTTTAAATGTATGTAAACAGTGAATTGCAAGGGCCCTTCTCCCAAAATCCATAAATACTTTATATTTTTAATATTTTTCACCATTATACTATTGGTTTATATCTCCATATCTTCAACTTATCTGTGAGCAGTTTGAACGCTGATCTGTGTTCCAATGATTTGCACAGTACTAGGCTTGTAGTAAATTTTGTTAAATGGAATTCAGTAGTTTCATGACAATGTATGTATGATATACGTACTTTGTTATAGGTACTATTTTGAATATTAGTAAACTGTTTCCATGAAACTGATGTTCTAGTGGGGAGGGAAGATACAAAAAATAAATATAACAAATAGGTAAATTATACACATAACTATGTTAGCAGGTGGAAAGTTGTATTTTAAAAAGTAGTACAGGATAAAGTGATTGGGATAGGTGGGAATGGATTTGCAGATGGAATGAAATATTCCCAATGAGTCTCATTGAATTGTCTTGTGCTTAGTGAAAGAATAAGCAGTATAGATTTTTAAGGGAAAGGATATTCTAGCCTAAGGGAAGGGCCATGCAGGATTTCTTAGTGAGATTGCTGAGGAAGGAGTATGTGTAAGAAGAGAATTGGAAAAGAGGTATTATATCAGCCCATGAGGTCACAATAGTACTGCTGTTAATGAAATTGGAGCCTGGCCCTCCTAACTTGTAGTGCATTGCTCTTAGTCACCCTGTGAACTCAGCTCTTATGTCGCTGACTTACATTATGACAATAGAATACTTCTTTGTTGTTAAAATGGGTGTGGAAAACAAATGAACTTTTAACAAAAATTTATAAATTTTGTATTAGCATAAATTCATCAGTTATGCAAGAAATAAAATATTCATTTGCCCCAGCCTTTTTTAACATTAGCAACATCAAAATATTATTGCATATTTATGAGTATACATATTTGTGATATGAGTATTACATCTTTGTAGCATTAGAAAGTAAAGTTACATTATGTGCACTTTCCATGTGACAGTTTAACCATCAGTAGATAAAACTTAAAATATTTCAGACATTTAAAGTTTTCACAGTAAATGTTCTGATTCAGAACATTTGTGAGTCTTTAGACAATGGGTTATAGTTTTCACTTTCATTAATGTAGGATATGTTTAAAATTTATTAAGCTTCTACATGGCTAGTGTATTCTTTGGCTTCTGTCCCCTTATTTCTGAATGAAGAGCATAATATGTACCTCATATGTGGTAGGAATAATAGATTGAAAAGGCATGACTTGTCAATCAAGTAAAGCATGACTCCAGTCAGTTTCCTTTCTTTAACCCCCTTTGAAGTATATCTTCCTATCTTCCTTCTTCCTTACCCATTCCCCTTCTATCTCAAGATCAGTTTGTTCATGATGGGAGATTCCAGGATATAATTCTAAGCCTTTCATGACACAAGTCTTGTTTTTTTGTGATGATAAAGTATTTTCTTTTTGTTTAATTACAAAAACCCATTTATTTATTTGTTTATTTAGTACAGGGTCCCACTATGCAGCCCAGGCTTGTAATGATCCTCCTGCCTCAGCCTCCCCAGTGCTGGCATTATGGGGTGTGCACTAGCACACCATCTCAGTGGTCAGCACAGCGATCCCAGGGTTCCAGGGCTGGCCTGGCATGCAATACTGGGGATTGAACACAAGTCCTTGTACTTGCCAGGCAGGTACTTAGACCACTGAGCTATCTAGCCTACTGATAAACTATTTTCATGTACATATATGGATGTTTGTTTCTGTTATAAATGGCCTCAAGCTATTATAGTTTATATCTACTTGTTATGATTTTCAGCTTTTTTTCTGTCAGCTGCCTTTAGTAGTTTTGCTTTGTTTAGGTTTTCACTGCTTCTCTTTAGCAACTGGTCTGCTAAGTGCTTGTGTACTTATTCAAATTAACAGTAGCTGGGCTACCGGAGATAGCTCAGTAGAATAAGTACTTGCCTGGCAAGCACAAGTTCAATCCCTGGTTCTGCCAAAAAAAAAAAAAAAAAGAGTAAGAAATTTTGGGAGAACCCGCTTGGCCCCCCCTCCGGTCCCTCTCTCGGACAGGGGCTTTCTTTCCCTCAATAAATATATTCTCATTAAAAAAAAAAAAAGTAGCTTCCTCGAATGTTGCATTAAAGCAGTCTGTAGCTGCATCCAGATGAATAAGGAAGCATGCTCTGAACAATGGAAAGGGTGGCAACATGTATGCTACATGTATCATTAGTTATCTCAAGACAAAGATGTGAGTGGTTCTGTGATGAGTAAAATATATGTTCGTGTGTGGGTCATGTGATAGTGTTTTAACTTCGCGCATACATTTTGTTTATTCATTGTTCCCTTTCCTTGGGTAATTGAAATTTCCAAATAACTTACCCTGGATAATTGGAAGGACTGTATTTTGCTCTAGTTAATTTTTAGGATTACAGATTTCTTACTGAACAGTTATCTGATTAGAAACTTCAGTCATATCAAATCCTACTGTTTGTGTTGCATTTCATAGTCAATTTGGAGATTTGTGATAGATCTATTTATCTAAGGAAAATGTCAGATTATTAATAAACTTTTGAGTTTAATTTCCAGATACTTCATGATGTAGTAAGTAGGCATGTCTGAAAATTTATTAGTCTTTATAATCATTTAACATATGAATATATAAATTTTAAAATGAATTATTTTTGATGTTTTTCCTTTTACACGTATCACATATAACTTTTGCAGGTTGGATTTGCTACCATTTTATGCAAGATTGGTTGCCACTTTGCATCCCTGTATGTCTGATGTAGCAGAGGATCTTTGTTCCATGCTGAGGGGGGATTTCAGATTTCATGTATGTATCTAAACATTTATTTCTATAATATGTATATTATAGGTTGAGTGGCGATTCTTTAGTTTAAGAACATAACTATTTTATTGGTAAGTTGATAGTGGTATAACAATAAATAATTTATAGAATTCTTAATTTTTTAGTGTAGATTTATTCAGCAGAGCTTGAAGTTAATGTGATATCCCAACTCCTAGCATTGTCCTAATTGACTATTAGTTGAGGAGGGCTGGTGTTCCTATCCTGTTCCCCCATTACAGGTACTACACATTTTGCTTTTGTAAATTAAAAATAATTCTTCCAGGTCAAGACAGAGGCCTTATTGGACGTCCCAGAAGAAACAACAGTGGCCATAAAAAGTTGGGGTGTGATGTTCTATTGTATTCTCTGTAGCTTTTAAGGATCCACATATGGAGAGCATAAATTTTGCAATCTTAATCAATGCTGCCTCTGCCCATGTCTCATTGATTCTTGTTTTGAAAGTCTCTACTTTGAATAGAGGCAAGTCCGTTAAAGAACACCCCTGCAAATACCAGGAGGTTTCCTTTCTAGTACTAGGAGTCTGGACAGACTACGTGTTATTAGTTTAAGCCCTCAGTGCCTAGTCGTCTTGTGGGAGTAACAGAACTTCAAATACAGGCAATACAGGGGAAAAAAAACGCTGCTACCAGAAGTTACTATACATGAGCATTGGTAGACTTTGAAAAGATTTGAAAGTTAGATGTTTATTCTAGCTAGTAGAAACATTATATTTTGAAAAATTAGCATTACAGTCAGTTGCTTGAGTGCACATAAAATTAAAGAATATTTGCTATATTCAATATAGGCTTTATTTCACTTGTGCACAGATCAGTAATATTGTTGAGCATTCAGAGAATAGCAGACAGTTCCCTCATGATATAATTGAGGAAAGAAGACAAATGTAAAAGGAAGAGGGAAATAAAATTTTAATCCTTAAGGAATTGTCTGCATTACTGATAAATGAATTGTTAGACACTGTGTATTTCAAATTCAAAGGGAGGGAGGAAGTCTCATGGAGGGCAAAAGAACAAGCAGTTGTCTATTGTTGAATCTTGTGGTGAGTGTTAATTTGTTAAAAACATTGTGATTAAGATTTTTTTCTTGGGTTGGGGTTACAGTTCAGTGATACAATGCCTGCCTGGTAAGCACAGGTTTGTGTTGAATGCCTGGTAAAAAAAAATTTTTTTGTTTGGCCAATTTTTGCTGAAGTGTGTGTGTTTCAGATTTTCATGAGTAATAAGCGAGGTAAGATCTATATTCAGAAAAAAACTTTGAGGGTTTTCTTTTTTTGTTGTTTTTGTTTTTTGAGAAGGTTCTCACTATGTAGCTTAGGCTGGCTCTGAATGCACTATGTATCCCAGGTTGGCCTCGAACTCAGGGTGATCCTCCTCCCAGAGCCTTCTGAGTGCTAGAGTGATAAGCAAGCATCACCTCTGCCAGCCTGAACCTCAAATTTTTGCTCAAGCATTTTTTTTTGGTTAAAGTATTAGGGCACATATCTTCAGTATGAGATATATTTATTGTACAGTTACGTATGTTTTGCAGTTGTACCAAATACTTTGTACATTGTAGAACATAAAAAAAAGATGGAAAATCATGGAGTAAAACATAAAACTAGAAGTTGCCAGTCACTCATCTGAAGTGATAGAGCTAACTTTAAATGCAGTAAAATTGATAAGAGTCTATACCTAATCTATCTTCATGTTTCAGATTAAGATAATTAATTACAAGGTTTTCATGTTTAATACTTAGCAAGCATTTACTTATGATTTTATGAAGTTTATGCAAAGTCTAAGTCAAGTTTTTTTTTCTGTTTTGCTTAATATTAAAAATGAGAATCTAATTCTATTTTGTTTGTCTTTAATCTCAAGATTTTGTATGTATAAATGATGACTAAAGTTCTGTATTAAAATTGAATCTAAGTGACTTTATTCACTTCTTTTGGTGTTTTAGAATCAATTTAGTTACAGTGTGCTTCTAGCTCTGGGTTTTTATGAAGTGTAGTTTTGTTTAAAAATATAGGAAGTCTAAATATGTACCTCTGCTTGCTATAGAAAAGTAGATCCTTCCACTGAAGTGTTAATTTATTTTTGAAGTGTTAATTTAATATGTAAAATATTACTTTTTGCATAAATGACTATCATTAAGTATACATCTGCTAGTGAGATTACTTTCTTTTGAATCCTGTTACATACTTTGGAGGGTAGTACAGTAGAATTCTCAGTTGACAATAGGAAGATCTGGCTCATCGAGTATCCATCCATGGTAAAGTCATTCGATAGCTTTGTGGCCTTTTATTTTTGTTTTTTGTCTTGAGTTTGGATGTGTTTTTTTTTAACTACAAAGAATAATAGTAACTATTGTTTCTCAAAAAGATGAGAGGATAGTATTCTGGAACGAGCAGTAAACTAAAGGCACTACCATATTACGGTCATTGTTATTGAAATAAAAGATTTGTAGGCAATAGGTTTGTTTTTCTGATGAAAATTAATTCTGAGATTAAATCTAGTTGTTATTTTGATGTGTGTTCATATTTTGTTGAATTTTATGTTTTTTTAAATGTATGCCATAAGTAGAGGACCTAACTTTGCAAAAGATTTGATGCATGACTGTAATTAGTAAGTTAAAAAAAAAACAACAGTTGTTGTTTTATTATTTGTTTCATTGTAATGAAAAAATGTAGTACAGTTCATAATTATATGTAGTACAGCAAATTTAATAATTTTTTGTGTAAGTGAGCTCCTGGATTTATATTTCTAAGGTAGCATTTTCTTAGGGCTGGCAAGATAGCTCGGCAGACTAAGCACATGCTTAGGCAAGCATAGGGCTGGGGTTTGATCCCTGGTACCACAAGCCTCACTGGCCCCTTTCCCCCGGGCATGTTGAGCTGGCCAGTGAGTCCAAGTGTGGTGGCACACTCTTGGAGTCCCAGCACTGGGGAGGCTGAAAACAGGAGGATCTCTATGACTCTGACCTGTGTAGTAAGACCTTCTATCAAATACATCAAAAATAAATATATAAATTTTAAAAATGTTCCTTATAATGCTAATTTAATGGGGCTATTAACTAACAGGGGTTGCATTTCCAAAGAAGGGGTTTGTGCTGCCAAAAACAATTTGAGAAGTACTGACTTAACTAAGTTAAATAGGTTTTTTTTTTGAAGGGCCTCTTTAAAATGAAAAACAAATGCTCTGTTTTCCCAAATTATTTAATCATAGAACTGCTTTCAAAATACTTCCTGGGACTAGTGTTACAGCAGAATTTTCAACTTACATAAAATAATTGGAATGTAGCACAAAATTATATCTAACTTACTGACATATTTGAAGTGAACTCAGAAATATTAGGTAACAGTTCTTATCACAGAGATTAAAAATGTTCATTAAGCAATGTCTTTATTTTTATTTGTAGGTACGAAAAAAGGACCAGATCAATATTGAAACAAAGAACAAAACTGTTCGTTTTATTGGAGAACTAACTAAGTTTAAAATGTTTACAAAAAATGATACGCTACATTGTTTGAAGGTTAGTGTTAAATATTTTTAATAGAAAAATGTAAATTAGTTATAATTAATGGATAAAATGAAATAATTAGTTGATAAAGCCAAAAGAAGACAGGAAAGGAATATTAAATAGATGATCAAAATAGAAAACAAATAGTAAAATGATACAAATGCAGCAGTGTCAGTATTACATGAAATATAAATGACAGTGTATCAAATAAAAGCCTTAAGAATATAAAACTTGATTAAAACAATAACCATGTGTCATATACAATATAAAGACAAATTAAAAAGATGTAGAAATAATTATCAGTCTGTGCTTACTAGAGAAACAGACTTAATGCAAGTTGTACAAATTAATATAAAGATTTACAGGATGGGTTTACAGTGACCATCAGAGAGTCAGGTACAGAAGAGTACAGAAAGTTCATTTTTCTCACTGGAGACTTGAAGGATTCAGTCAGAAGTCTGGAGCTCACTTTAGTGTCTTGTGCAAGGCCATATCTGGAGGCCAAAGGGTCTGCCATGGAAGGTTGGAGGATCTGTGCTGGAAGACAAGGGATAATGTGCAGACTAGAGCTCTTCTCAAGAGACAGAAATGAGGCTTTCTTCTTCATTACTTTTTCATCCCATTCAGGTGACATATCTCTTGTTGTTGCTTACATGTAGGATGTGTCTTCTGTCTTTAGTCACACCCAGACTGCTGATAGGCATTTCTTACTCAAGTTGATAGTTAACTATCACATACATATGTTATATAAATAATAATCAAAAGAAAGTTAGTTTCACTGAACTGTTTTCAAAGTAGTCTTTAAAACCCAAAGCATTATTAAAACTAAAGGGTAGTTCACAATGATGAAGAATTCTTTTTAACAGAAAGTTTCATCTTCCTGAATTATACACCCACTAACATACTATAGCTTCCAAATACATAAAGCAAAAATAAATGAATCCACAGGTTAATAAGAGATTTGAAAACACCTCTCAGTGGCTAAGAAACAGCAGACAAAATAAGTATAAACTAACAATTTGGTTAACACATTTACCAACCCTGACTTCATTGACACCAGAAAAACAAAACTTGAGTCTCTTCAGATATACATGGGTCATTTACCAAAATCAGCCATAAAGTTTGAGCAAATTTGAGAGGATTGACATCAACAAAATTTAACATCTTTGTTGTATGATTTCATAGAGTACTTAAAATATTTATAGTTATTATAAATATTCAAGGAATTAAGTTTCCTGAACTTTCTTGGAGCATCTCAGATTAGTGTATCACAAAGTACATTTAAGGAAGCTCCAGACAACATGGTAAGAGAGATGGTAGAAGTTTTCTGAATGTCATAATTCAAAGAACTAACTGTAAACTATAAATAGATTAGTATATTCTTTTGTACTAAAAAATGTAAAAGAATATATTTTAATATAAAAACTATTTCTAAGAATTTATTTTATGATTTTTGCCATAGATTCATCTGTAAGTTGCTTGTCATCTTTTTACAATAGCAAGAAACTAGAAGCAGTTTTAGTGTTCAATAAAGCAATTAAGTTTTAAGCTAGTTTATGTTTTGTCATACTATGTACCTTATAAATCATGAGTCAAAAAAAGTATTCATGATAAGCTAATGAAACTTAGTTAATCTGTTTAAATTTATTTTGGTATAGAAAAAAAGATTATGAAAATAAATACAAAAATGTTATAGTAATGTGTTATCTTCATAAATTTTATGCAATGAGTGAATAATTTTTGAAGTAAGAATTTTGAAAAGTGAATGTTATCTATATCAAAACAAAAAAGCCTTTGAGAAAATGTCATGTAAATGACTAATTTATGTATAGCATCAATAAAAATAGAGAGAGCTTTGACATTAGTTTCTGTCTTTTTGAAGGGAAAGATG
>PVKA01047306.1:0-14395 GCA_004027165.1 Ctenomys sociabilis | reverse complement strand
CGGGACATAGCTTAACATCCGCTGAGTGGCTGAGTGGGTGTGCCAAGGACGGGTAAGACAGGGCTCCCCACCTTGATCAACCTAAGACAGGCCCCACTCCCTTAGCAAACCAGCTGGATACCGAGGTGTGAGGCCGAGCGGCACTGCATGATGTCTTCCTCTCGGGGTTTTAAGAGGAACATCAGAATATATGCTTGTACGCATCTAGGTTCCATCCATTAATCCTAGCCCTGTGCAAAAGGATGAGGCTCAGGAGGGTAACCAGGCACTGGGACGGCCGACTGGGGCCAGGGGACCGCTCGCGAGCTAGGTAAAACAGGGTACAAGCCACTATATTCACTCGTGTATCGCTGGTTATTGCCTTCTTAGTAAAACAAAAGGAGGGAGATGTTGGGAGCTGAGCCAAGATGGCGCCCGCTCCTCGCTCCCCCACCCATCGTGTCTGCAAAGATGGCGCCCATATCCGGCTTCCTGGTTCTTGTTGCTGTACCAACCTCTCCCTTATTTAGAATAAGCCCGCCATTGCTGTAAGATCTACCAATAGTAATCGGCCACGTGTATAATTATGATTGGTTTATGAAATCTATATAGCTTGCTGTATCATGAGATCCGCCATGCTTGCACAATAGGAGCCGCGGGTAGCGGACACATGTAGAGGCTTGCATCACACCCGATAAATGCTTGCACGATAGGAGCCGCGGGTAGCGGATGCATGTAGAGGCTTGCATCACACTCGATAAAGGCTTGCTGAACCCGTTGCTGAGTGTCCGAGTGTCTTCTTCCGCGGGTCGGGAGCGGCGCCGGACACTGCACCATCTCCTCCTCTGGAGCCAAGAAGCATAGCTATTCTCAGTAAGAAGATCCTAAGCTCCTTTGCCAATGAGAACAGCAGTATCATGAAAACCAGTATGGACAGCTCTTCCGGGAAGATCAGCAGCCCCAAAGAACCAACAGCCTCCTTCTTTCTCTCTAGTTCTCCTTTTTATGTTGGTAGTAACAACATAAAATATGGATCCTCAGATGGGCCATCCATACCTAGCACATCACTGATTCAGTTCAGCTCAGTGTTCCAGAATGACCATCGGTTGTCAATCAACTGCAATATCCATATTCACTAGTGTAGTGGGATACAAAGTCAACACTCAAAAATCAATGGCATTCCTTTATGCAAAAAAAAAAAAAAAAAAAACCATACAGAGAGAGAAATTAGGGAAAGGACATGCTTCATAGTAGCACCTAAAAATGAAATACTTAGGACTCAATATTAATAATAGTGATAATTACAGTGCCCTAAATAAGGAGATCAAAAAGGATATCAGAAAATGGAATGATGTTCCTTGTTCTTGGATAGGAAGAGCCAGCATAATGAAAATGCCCATACTACAAACCTGCTATATGAATTCAATGAAATCCCAACCAAAAAGCCATTAGCATACCTCACAGATCTAAATAAATTCACTTGGAACCAGAGAGACCTAGAAGAGCAAAAGCAGTTCTGGCCAAAGGAGACAAGTCAGGGGGCATCACAATCCCAGACCTAAATTTTCACTACAAAGCTACTGTGATAAAATCAGCACAGCACTGACAAAAAACAGGCTGAGGGTCTGTTGAACAAATAGAAAATGCAGACACAATCACAAACACACTCTTCCACCTTGTCTTAGACAAAGCAGTCAAACATTCACAGAAAAAAAGCTAGTCTCATTAATAACATGGTGCTGGGAACACTGGCTTTCAAAATGCTGAAGACTAAAACTAAACCCATTTCTATTACCATGTACTTAGCTAAAATCAAAACAGGTCAGAGATCTAAATTTTAAAAGATAAACAATAAAGTTACTTCAAGAGAAAATAGACAAAGGCGTAGGCAGAAATTTCATGAACAAAACCCAGAATACAAAGGAAATCCAAGAATCAAAAAAAAAGGATATCATTAATAAAGCTTTTGCACAATAAAATAAAAACATTAAGAGTAACAATACAACACATAGAGTAAGAAAAATTATAGCCAATTTTCCCTCTGACAATGGACTTCTATCTAGAAGATATAAAGACTTGAAGAAAAATAGATCTCTCGAGCACAAAACACAATCCAAAATGGGCACCTGAGATTAATACAAACTTCTCACATGACAAATAAATACTTAAAAATGTGCAGTATCATTGATCATTCAAGAAATGCAAATTAAAACAACACGGAGATTTCATCTTACTCCAGAAAGAATGGCTATCACCAAAGAATCAAAAGGGGGCTGGGGAGATGGCTCAATGGAATGAGCACTTCCCTGGTAAGTGCAAGGACCTGAGTTCAATCCCTGGGTCTGCCACAAAAAAAGTTCAAATGATAACAAATGCAGATGGGTGTAGGGAAAAAGAGCCTTTCTTCACTGTTAATGGGAGTGTAGACTGGTGAAATCACTGTGGAAATCAGTGAAGTGATTTCTCAAAAATCTAGAAATAGAGGTCCCATTTGACCCATCTAGTCCCCTTTGGATATCTTCCCAGAATTAAAAACATCATACTCCAGAGTTATATGTGCATCAATGCTTATAGCAGTAGAATTTGTTATAGTTAAGTCTTAGAAACATCAAAATGCCCATCACCTGAGGAATGGATAAAAATCATGCAGTCATTTTATATAAAGGAACATTATTCAGATATAAAGAAGGGTAATCATGAGGGTTTTTATAGGTAAAAGAATGCAACTGGAAACCACATTCATAAGTGAAATAAATCAGAGCTACATGTGTGAAATCGTATTGTCTCACTACTATGAGAAACTGAACAAAGAAATAAGATACAAAATACACAACAGTTATTATGAATTCGGAAGAAACTGTCCAAAAGAAAATACAAATTCAGATGTGGGGAAGGGTTAAAGGAAGGAAAAAGAAAAAATCATTTATATATAAGATAATTAAGATAGCTATACAGTTAATTTTCCTTAGTTCATTGAAAAGAAAGGTTTGAGCTAATATTGTTTGGACAAGATATTATGCCCATGTCTTGTACTCCAAATAACCATTTCAAAGACCACAATATACAATGCATTAATTATTACGACTCTCTTACTAACATGTTTTGAAATTCTGTTTTGTTCATATTATCTTCAAAATTAAAAAAAAAAGTATTCAGGACTCCTGGAATCCTTAAAATATACTCAGGTAGGATTTCTTGATCTCAGAACCAAGATTCCACTTAATTACAATCTCATTAGATGATTCATAAACCCATTGAAGCTACAGAACCACTTGCCTATCCTTACCTGTTGCTCTTCATCATCGGGACTGCTACTTTTTTCCTAAAATAAACACTCCTTGCTTCTGGATCTAGCTCTCACCTCTCCCCACCTGGCTTAACGATGAGAACTGAAGGTGCTCTGCAACAGGGTCTGCGCCAGCCATGCTGATTGTAGAATTCACATCATAATTAAAATAAAACTTCTACTGAAAGGAAGAGATATATGTACTAACGTCCAAATTGTGACAATATAAAATGTGAAAAATATAAAGTATGATCCTTTGCCATTTCTCTTACAGGATAAAGTTTATTTGAAACATATGTTGGCAAACTTAAACTCCATATAGCATTTTTTTTTATCAACTTTTTCCTGCACAATATATCTTGCTTGGCTTTTGTATTTTTCAAATGGTGTTTCTGTAAAATATGTGTTACTAGATGGTGACATTTTAAAACTTTCTTTTCTCCTTTGGTTTTGACTTCCAGGCAGGTGAAATAGCCCCTTAAGAAACTTTCATTCCATGCTTGTCAAGCTGTGCTTTGCCGGGACTCTGTCTTCAGGAGCCTCAGGACTGCCACCAGTTTTCTTACAGAATGCTTACAAGGACCTCTAGCGGGGAAGTCCTGGGCCCCAGCTCCACACCCCAGAGCCCAGTGAAGGTGCACCTGCAAGTTAGAAGGTTTTAGGGTCCTACGAAAGACACTGTGTGAATGGGCAACACTCGTCCATACGCATGTATTTTACAGTTTGTACTTTTCACTACCAACTAGCATGAGAAACATATCTGTAACAAAATATGTAAGCAGAATAATGTATTTATAGCTCATAAAAATAACAACATATACATAAGCAGAACAGTCACTTATATTTCATAAATATTATTTGTTTATACAGACACACATAGATAAAAATTTTCTCCAAAATACCACTCTATATTTATGTATGTATATATGTATGTATGTATTTATATTTATGTGTTTGGTACAGGATGTGGCCATGCAGCCAACTCTTAGTGGTCCTTCTTTTCAGCCTCCCCACTGCTAGGATTACAGGCGTGAGCTGCCGCAGCCAATTTCAGTAGCTGGCAGTAGGCCCAGGGTGGGGCCAGCTCTGCATGTGGTGCTGCTGATGGAGCCTGGACCCTTGTACTTACCAGGCAGGCGCTTAGACCCCTGAGCTCTCTCCATGACCCAGCACTTCACTTTTAAAACAAAACTCAAGACTTTGCAAGCCATCAACAAAACATAAAAAGATGTTTATCAAAAAGGGTAAGAAAATAAGGCTGTCACTTAGGCATCCTAGATCAAATATATATATATATATATATATATATATATATATATATATATATATATATATATATCACATATATATATAAAACATATATATATATAAAACATATATATATATATAAAACATATATATATATATATATATACACACACACAACATATAGGAGAATGATATATGTTTTTGTTCAAATGATAAAAATCAAAATTACCTTTAATTGAAAAGTTCCATTTAATTTTTCAACTGTGCCCTCCTGGTAAATTGAGGTATGTCTTTTCAGATGTTTTAAGTCTGTTTTTACTTCAGAAAATATCTAAACTATTAAGTTCTCCTCAAATTTCACCAGTAAAAAAATAATGGATACAAGTTTTTGTTGCTTCAATTAAAGCCATCCAGCCAACTGCCCCTGGTGATTGTGACTTCAGAGACCCTTGGATGCAGCTGCTTTCATTCAGAGAAACTACAGCACAATAGCAAAAAGAAGATGTAATTTAGTGGTGCTTTAAGAGCTAAAATGACTAAAGTTATCTTTATAGCATTTCTTTGAGTTATTTCATTAAGAGAACTGTATGTAGAATAGTTTCTAAAAAAATTAGTGATGTATACATTAAAATATACATGAAAACATGTTGTTATTATTATTTTCTTGATACTTCATTTTGGGGAAATAAATTAGGACAACTAAGAAAACATTGAAGCTGAGTGTGGTGGTACATGCCTGCAATCCCAGCCAGCAGGAGAATCATTGTGAGTTCAAGTCCAGACTGGACTGCATTGTGACACCTTCGGTTTGAGCCCATAAAAGAAAACTGGATAAGCCGTAGGTAAGTTTAGACTTTGACTTACTGTATATGTTTATTATATGGTATACTTATGTATCATATTTAGTATTATACATATACAGAATCTGTATAATTTTCAGAAAATTTTAATAAAAGTCTTGATTTAGTTTTAGATACCATGAATAACAGCACCTGCCTAAGCAACTAAGCCACTGAATAGTTTCTTCGGATGAATAACTTCAAGGGTGAAGACTGTTGTGTACATGGATATATGACAGAAATGAGACCAAACAAATGAATGGTCCTAACTTCAAGAACTAAATAACCAGACTTTCATTCCTGCTTTCAGCATAGCAGTAACGCTTCCTGTAGTTATCCCTTTAATAGAAAAAAGACAGTCCTAGTAAGTTGCTGGAAGAAAGGTGTTAAGGCAGCCAGCCCACCTGCCGTTAGCCCCCTTCAGGTGGCTGAGTGTTCCTGGGGAAAGGAGTGAGCAGGTGAGCCCTGGTCAGTGTCCTCATCAAGGGCATACCTGGGTGAAGAGATGATTGACATTTGTTAGGAAAAGGAGAATTTGTTTCTGAAATGTCTTCCTTAGGATGTCCTCGCTAAGGGTACAATACAGAATGGAGGAGCTATGGGCTCAACTTCCTGGGATACATGTTAGTGCTGGGTTAACAAAGGGAGATTTTTGCTGCATGGAGTGATCCCAAGATTCCCTTGTAAAGATTGCTTCCGGTGTTCTTGGCCAGAAGTGCCTACCTGACATGAAGACAGTACCCGAGGTGCTGCCTTTAGAGGATCAGGCTCCTGTCTATAGTTTGAACTTTTTATTTTTAGATATTACTTAGCTGCATCCATACTGGGTAATATCTCATATTCTAAGTTTGACTGTGAAATGCACTTCTTTATGTAGCTAACTACCCTGAAGAGTTTGTAAGACTTTTTTCTTAACCCATTATATTAACAGAGTAAAATGGTGTTGTATTTTAAAAGTGCCCTCTAAAGCAAAAATCCTTTTTATTGCTAAGCACTTTTTTTTTATCTTGCATAGACAAATCTGGAGAAGAACTTATGAGAATTGCATTGCTTTTCACACCAGAAAAAGCTTTTTGGATTTTGTAATGTAAATGACAAGGTACAGAGCATAGAACAGATAGAAAAAGGGAAGGGAACCGGAAACCAGAGCACACTCCTTATGCTCACCAGTCTTCAATAAAGTCTGTTAATTCTTAGCACATTGTGAGACTCTGTAGTCATTGTAAGAACTCACCCAAAGGATATTTCTTTCCTATGCTGAGATGGAAAGACAAGACAAACTTTTGAAATAGAAAGAAATATGAAGCCCACAAATTGTACAAATGAGAGATAAGGATATATTTTCCTTGTTAATGTCGCAAAATTAGAATTTGAAGCCAGCTGTCTCAGGTTTCTATCAGTCAAGGGGCTGAAGGGGCATTTTCACAGGTCAGGTCCCCAAAGAAAGCACGTGGAGCTGACATCGGCAACAGCAGCAAGCAACATCTGTATTGTCTGGCTTGAATACGTTAGCTGTTCTCAAGGTTTATGTTCTGTGTACTGCCATAACCACAGCCTGCGTGTGGCTGGCTGAGCTAAGTCATGCCTGTATATGTGTGTTCCACTGTGGACCTGCTCCACACAGTGTGGTCCTGTCTTTATGTGTCCTTACCTGTCCCAGGATGCCCAGCCTTTGAAGTAATCTGCTGTGGCACCCCGCAGTCTCTAAGTTGTGATGGATTTCCCTCTGACAGATTTTCGCATACTTATGTGTGTTTACATAGAAATGATACTTCCTATAATGTTGTCTACATTCTTCACCTAAATGTATTTCAGAAAATATCTTGCTTCTGTGTGAAAACACTGCAGAAGAGTCTAGATCAGAGTGAAGATGACAGAAGAAAGTGTGCATGCAGAATGCAAGGAGCAGGTCCTCAAGAAGAAAATCAAAAGGAAATGATATTACTCTTTGGAAACTGTGTAGTAAATGACAAATAAAGCAAGAGGGAAGAATTAAACTCCATAAGGTAAAGAAAACCCACCGAAGGACTAAAATTCAGCACCTCACAGCATCGTTTCCCCAAACAAATCTACTCATTGACAGAACTATGCTTTTTTTACACTGAAAAAACAGGAAACCTTTTTGCTTTTGTTTTGAGACAGGATGTTGTCAGGTAACTCTGCCCTTGAAGTTACTGTGTGATGCTTGGCTGGATCTGAACCTCTAAGTCTCTGGGCTCAGCCTCCGAGTGCTGGGATGATGGCCACAGCTGGACACAGAGCATGTTTCAACCTCAGACATCAATACATTTCACCAGTTCAGACCCTTACAACACAGAAGCACACTCTATATCCGCTAAAGCTACTGTAAAGGTAAGCCAGAATGAAAATACAGTTGAATTTTGCAAAGCCTTTTTTCCACATCCTTCCCATTCAAGGGCAAGGAAGAGAAAAACTGTTAACAGTGCACTTCAATTTAAATTAATCATTCTGCATTAAGCATTTTGAATCATACAGGGGGAAAAAAAAGGGAAACAAATGTGAATCAGGAAATCAAAACCTAACGAAAAACTTAAAAGGTTTGGAAAGATAAAATTATATTGTAAGATAATACTAATAAAAATAAAAATTAATAAGATAATTAAAAGAAGAAACAAAAGGATCCATAAATAAAGTGATCAAAATGGGAGACAGATAAAGAAGATAATAATGCAGTATAACTGGAGTCTCTAAATAAGATAAGTATAACGATAGAATGTAAAGAATATTTAAGGAGGAAGAGAGGACAGGAGCTTCATTGACCATGGGAAGGAGCAAATCACTCAAAAGTCCCAATAGCATAGTTGCATGGCCAAAAAGAAAACATAGGATTAAGGCTATGAAAAATAAATACATAGTGAGGTGTTTTCTGTCAATTGTTAATATGCTAAAGTTTAAATCTGTGCAGAAAAAAATATAAAATTAAATAAATAAATAAATCCATACAGAATGTGAAAAATAATATAAAATTAAAAAATAGTAAACAAAATAGAAATAAACAAAAAAAATTTGTACAGAAATTTAGAAATCTAACCCTATCCAACATTGTAGCAGGACACTCCTATCACATTTTTTTGTCTCTTGCTTTCATTTATTTTTTTTATTTTTTATTGCAGTGTATTCTTTATTTCTTCAGGTTCATGATAACAGCACAATCTTGACTAAAAGTACACCACTGTACTGAAAGGCAGCATTACACAACAAGCAATTCCTTTCACAGAAGGAAACCTCAGGAAGCAATTTCCTAACTCCTGGTGACTTCAGAGTCACTAACATCATCTGTGCATCTGAAGCCCAATCCCAGTTCTCATTCTTACTAACTTCTTTCACTGAAATGTGCACGCACAGTTGTGCGTGAACATGTACACAAAAGGCTATCCTTTCTTTTAAACAGCATTAAAGAGAGAGTATAGCA
This sequence comes from Ctenomys sociabilis, assembly GCA_004027165.1. Taxonomy (NCBI): domain Eukaryota; kingdom Metazoa; phylum Chordata; class Mammalia; order Rodentia; family Ctenomyidae; genus Ctenomys; species Ctenomys sociabilis. The sequence goes on along the minus strand of PVKA01047306.1, from coordinate 5,610 downwards.
GTAATTGATATGACAGTAGAAGCAGTACACTTTTAGAAGACCAGTATGACAGGGATTCCATGCACGGCCCTAGTATTACACGTTGCTATCTTCAGCGCAGTTGCTTAGTTCACAGGTATCAAAAATTACGTGTTTTGTTACATAGGTCTTGCTTTCTCTTGGTCTTAACCATCCATCAGAAAAGAATAAAAATAAGGTATAAAATATAAAGTCATACTAATAAGCTGAGCTGTAAAGGCTCAAGTCAACAACTTCTGACATTGCCAGTCATGCGGATAACCCACTATTATCATGGACTACTGGACTATATTGGATTATTCTACTGAATCCATGCACCTACAATATATAAATGACAATGGAATACACATCATTGACAAAAGTAGACAAAAAAGGGTGATATAAATGAAGGACTATTTTGTTGTGAAAAAAAATATATATATGCTTATACAAAATAGCATAGTTATACAGATACTTTCTTTTAGTTCAATGAGAAGAAAGTTTTGAACTAATAGTGCTTAGACAAGATATGTCTGCATCTTGTACTATGAATAACTACTACAAAGAACAATATGCAATGTATTAATTATTGTAACTGTACTAATAACATGTTTTGAAGCTATCTCATTGCTACTTCTTTCTCAATAAAATAATTTAAAAAATAAATGCATAAAAATAAGCTTCTGGAATTAATTACACTAGTGCAGAGGCGGAGGTTTGATGCCTGGCTTGCTGGGCTGACCCTGTCCCTGGGATGTGCTGAGACTGGAGAACTGTGTGTGGTGGTGTGCACCTAAAATCCCAGCATCTGGGAGGTTGAAAACAGGAGAATTACTAGGGGTCCAATCTATGTAGTCAGACCTGGTAGACCCTGTAGACCCCGTCCTAAATACACAAAAAATTTTAAATAGAATAAATTATACAGTTGTTCCTAAACACCAAAATAATTTTTAAGGGATCCAGAAAACTTAATTTATACACAGTGAGATAGCAAACAGAATACACATAGTTATTACCTCAAATAATATGAAAGAATTACACTTGGACATTTAACACTTGTGAATAAATAAGAATCAACAGGACTTTCAACTTGGCTTACAGGGAAGAGTGTGAATATTCTACTTACAAAACACATTAAAATAACCCAGAAATGTAATAGAGAGATAGTCATAGATATATTAGGCTTCTGAGAATAAAAAGGAAATATTAAACTAAGTCTCTGTTGATTGTGACAAAGATTATTGTTTTAATACTAAAAGCTTCAATTCAGAATCAAGATATAACAAGTATAAAATAGCTAAGCAGCAATAATGTAGCAATCACAATTACGAAGCAAAAAAATGATACAAAGAGACACAAGTAGAAATGTGCTAACGATAGGAGACATTAGTATCTCAGAATTATTGCAAGATCAATCAAATGAACACAGGACAGCATGCAAAAGTCCTGTACAACTTAGTCAATCGGGAGATATAAAAATATTTGCATCCGTATAACTGAATATGTCTTCTTCTCAAGCACGTATTAGGTATTCATAAAATCTGCTCATACACTAAATGAGACAGTAAGTTTTATTACTAAAATACTGCTATTTAAAAACTAATAATAAAATAGAAATTCTTTAAAATTTGAGCAAAAGGTCATTTTACTAGAATAAAATAACATGTTTTATTAATGTCATGAAATATGGAATATGATGAAAAAGAATTTCTTACAAAAGAATGACAACAAACACTTACACAAACATATATATCTTAAAATTTAACAGAAACAGCAACAAATGATATAACATATTTCAAATAACTAATAATTTGAATAAAGAAAGCTAATAGGGAGTTCAGGAAGATTTAACCCAAATATGGTAAATTGGATCTAATATTTTAGGTTAAAGAAAAACAGAACTCTAAACAAATACTGAATCTTGACTAGTAGATTTCTTTTCTCAGAGATCTGGGTTGTAATATGAAAGTACTTTTTCTACATTGCCAAATTACATATAATATATTGTAGAAGAAGCTAAATTTGTCACAGTAGGAAAAATGACTTATAAATATGCAAAGAGGGAAAATTGGAATGAACCCTATCACGTGAGATTGGAATCATACATGACTTCATTTTGAAGTCATAGTTTTAAAATAGCTAATTGGTTAAACAGTTAATAATTAGGAGTATGTATTTACATTTTTTTCTTTATGTCTCTTTCTAGTTTTGACTACTGAGAAATCTAGAAGCAATTATTTTCTTTTTTTATTTGTATGAATAGTTTAATACGACGCGGAATGCAAAAGATTAAAGTACCTTAATTCCTCAACTTTAAAAAAACAATTAAAGTAAATAAAACAGGACAGTGACCAGAAAAGTACTACCATTATAATCACATTAAATATTAACAAAAGCTAGCATCAACATTTTAAAGATGTGACAAATGTAATGCCAGACATTTTTAAATATTTCACACAATTTTGTAATATTCCATGTTTCACAAAAACATTACCTAAAAGGCTTCAGCACACCTTTAAAAGAAAGTAAAAGCATATAAGCTAAGAGTGGCTAATTCACTTAAAAAATATCTTAGTTTTTGACCCTTATGTTCATTCTTAGGTAATTCTAATGAGTGCTGTTTCACAGATAACATAAGTAATACCTTATATAGAACTATGCAAATTTTTGGTAAGTAAAACATTTGTTTTACACTGAATCCTATCAATTTCACATTTCTTTAAAAGGCTGATCAAGTAGTTTGCCAATATTAGGATCAGCAAAGGTTAGATGTACTACATTGACTCAACTTCCTATAATGAATGAGGAAAGACACCTACAAATGCATTTAGATAAGCTCCTTGAAACAAAAATGGTTTTATGAATGTGACAAGAAACAGCATTAGTCAGTTTTCTTAAATGAGCTGCACAGCTTCTTACTATTCACACTTTACTACCAAGAAATTAAGCAAATACAGTAGTTAAAGAGTCAAGTTAAAAATATATTCATTTAGTTACAAATCAACCCCTTTATAATATTTATAGTCTAAACTCACAGCTTGCCCCACAGCCCAAGACAATATATATGTCACTGTATGTGGATATTACGTGAGGTTTTTCAGTTCAGTGTCAAAGGAGGGCCATTGGGCTGCAGCAACATCAGCTCCATTAATTCTCTTAGGAAGAGTTTTAGTTTACAAACCTACAACACATGCAGTTTTCTTCAGATACTGTATATCTGAACTTTTATAGAAACCAACATTCTATAGTAGACATTCAATAGTAATCTTATAACAGTTCAGTTTCTTGCTTAATAAAGTAAGAGTTGACAATAACAACTTGCCACGCTGCTATCCTCTGCATTCATCACTAACCACATCTTCTACTCTTCCTCTCATAGCACAGGAATGGATGAATTTATGTTCAAACATCAGAGTTTCTGTAGCAACAATCTGTCCTAGGGTCACGTCTTCCACAATTATAAAATAATCTCCAGATTTCTTCATATGTTCACAAGATTCCATCAACTGTTCTGTATTGACAACTCCAGTCTCTGTCAGCTGACCCAGTACCTTCAAAAAAATCCTTTTAAGTCATCAGTAGAAAGGAACCTCAAAACCAAGCCTTCTCCAGGATGTGTTGGAGAAATGGCTGGAGAAAATGTAGCTGTATTCTGGCTCCAGTCCACTTCTCTGAGTAGACCAGGGTCAAACATAAGGGTTTCATCAGGTTTTTGTCTTTCCAGTAGGATCTGCAGAGGCCCTGCAGTCTGCGCTCCCCGCCAGGCAAGTCCGACTTTACCTCTCAGGGCTACAGAGTATGGATTCTGGATCCAGCTTCAACACCCAGCCCCACCACTTGCCCCGCCAGCGCCACAGCGCAGACGGCAGCCCAAACGTGGCAGGGCCAATACCTCCATCCCGCCCAGCCTTCCCTCATGCAGGATGTGCAAGCGGGCAGCGATAATGTTAAGGCAATGAGAACAAACAGCACTCAGATCTTGATATCTAATATCATTTTGTACCAAGAGAACCAGGAATTTGGGTGAAATGGCTAATTCCAGTGTCAGGGCAAAGACAGTACAAGAGGACCCTGAAATACCTTCTGCTACAAGTGAGGAAAGGCCTCAAAGATTTACGATACTAAGGTCTCATTAAAAGAGTTCCCATTACCCAAGAATAGGACATTCAAATTAATACTGACAAGAAAGGATTACAAGCTATTGAATAAAACAGAAATACATTAATCTATTCTAATCCAAGTAAATACTGAGTGGGAAGAAAAAGATTTTCCTTTGATAGGAAAGCACTAAATAAATGAATAATACATATGTTGCAAAATAAACATAATAATAACAAGGTGATAGTCACTGATAGATGTTAAAACTAGTAGATAAAAACGTGAGAAGAAACATAAGTTGATATAGTTTCAAAGAGACAGTATATTTATATTTATATAGTGATGAACATGACACCAGTGAAATCAGGGAAACAATAAATTTCACAAGATTCTGAAAAAAATAAACATATGGGAATTAACATAACCAAAGAAGTGAAAGATTTGTTTGAAGAAAAGGATAGTGCTTTGAAAAAGGAAACTAAAGAGTAAACCAGATAATAAAAATAATTATCCTATTTCTGTATAGCCCAACCCAATGTTGTCAAAATGGCCTCATTACCAAAAATGGCATGTAGATACAATGCAATCCCAGTCAAAATACCATGAGTACACTTCACAGAAAACAATATTAAAATTTATATGGAACCAAAGGAGACCTAAAATAGTAGAATCTATTGTGGGCCAGGAGCAAAGCAGGGGACATCACACACACAGAATTCAAGTTATTCTCAAAGCTACAGTGCTAAGCATAGCATGGTACTGGCACAAATACACACATATTTATCAGCAGTCTTTTTTTTTTTTTTTTTTTGGCATAACCAGGTATTGAACTTAGGTCCTTGCACTTGCCAGGAAAGTGCTTATTCCACTGAGCCATCTCCCTGGCCCCAAATATTGGCAATGTTTTTTACTATGGGCAGATGTCTGTAATCCTGGTACTCAGGCAACTAAGTAGAATTGCTTTGAGTTCAATGCTAGCATAGGCTACAGAATAAGTTCAAGGCTAGTTGAGACTACATAGTGAGACCTTGTTTCTCTCTCTCTCTCTCTCTCTCTCTCTCTCTCTCTCTCTCTCTCTCTTTTGGCATAACTGGGGATTGAACTCAGGCCCTTGTGTGTGCCAGGGAAGCACTAATTCCACTGAGCCATCTCCCCAGCTATTTATCAATGGAGCAGAATTGAGGATTCAGAAATAATGTGTCAGACATCTGATCAGCAAAGGTCATAAAAACATATGCTGCAGAAAAGATAGATCTTTAAAAATGTGCTCAGAAAAGAGGTTATTCTTGTGTAGGAGAATGAATTGATGTACTTACCTGTAGGGAGCCGAATAGCTGCGCCTGAAAGGTGATGCTGGCTTCTGCCTTCCACCCCCGCCTGAGGGTGAGTGCTCTCACCTTAAAGGCACAGCCGCACCATAAAGACGGCGCTGGCTTCCGCCTTCCACCCCCACCTGGGGGTGGATGGTCTCCGTAGCAAACAACTTCTCGTTTGGCTAAGGCTAGGACTAGGGCG
>PVKA01047305.1:0-14386 GCA_004027165.1 Ctenomys sociabilis | reverse complement strand
AAGTTTGTAAGTGGTTGTAGTGTTCCCCAGCTCAGGAAAAATAAATCCTCCCCAAGGTGTGCAGAACAATTTACTAGGCAAGTGCAGACTGTGGCAGGCACCGTGCTGGATGCTGCAAGGCCATTATTACTGACTCCATGACACAAATGATACGGAAGGTAGAAATAGTGCAACACCGGAAGGGAGAAGTTTATAGGTACGCCACAGTGATCCTTTGTGAGTTGACTGCAAAGAAGTATCGATAAATGGAATTAAGGATTGTGGAGGGCATACCCAGCAGCTCTCCTTGAAAGAAGAGTGACTGTCTTCATTTGACTGAGCCTGATCCTATTTCCTTGTATTGTTATGTAGAGAGCTGGCTAGGACTTCTCTTTATCCTTCAATTGGCCTTAAGCAATGTGTATTGGTCTAGCTGAGGTGATGGTGGCTGAATAAACTGCGTGGGGAAGAAAAAAAAAGAATAAGTTAACAGAAATCTTAAAGATGTGGGGTAGATAGAAAGTTTATGATCAATACCTAGTGGCATGATAAATGATTTAAAGAAGTAAAACCTTGGATCTCATCTTCACATCAAAACAAATTACCAATCAAATAAAAAGAAACCCCAGAAATTGGAAAAGGATATGTTATATTGTCCCTCAGGCAAAGGACTTCTACCTAGATTATATAAGCCATGTTTAAACATCACACCTCCAAAATTAAAAGACACAATAGGCATCTGAGATGAATATGCAATTTACAAATGAAGAGTGCAAATAGGAGATAAAAATGTGAAAACATGCTTGAAATTGTTGTTCATTCAAGAGATGAAAATTAAAACAATACTGAGATACCATCTTACACCACAAACAATGACTATCATGAAGAAGCCAACCAATAATACATGTGTTAGACAAGATATGTCTGCATCTTGTTCTCTGAATAACTACTACGAAGACAACATGGCATGCATTAATTATTGAAACTATCCTACTAACCTGTTTTGAAACTGTCTCACTACAATTTTTTTCTTGTTAAAATTAAAAAATAAATAAAATCTACTCTCTTAGCACTGTTCAAGTATGAATTACTTTGAACCATAGTCACGAAACTGTATAATAGATGTCTACAATTTTTTTCATTCTCCACAAACAAAGCTTTGGTCAACATGAGAAAAATAAAAATAAATGTGGAAAGTCTGTGGAGAAAAACAAAATCTTCTCCACTGTTGGTAGAAGTGCAAACTGGTACAACTACTATGGAAAGTAATATGAATATTCCTCAGACCTCTAGGATTTGAGATCCCATTTCAATCCAGCTATTCCATTCCTAGGTATTTTTATAAATAGAATTTAAATCATTATAACACAGCGATGTATGGCAACCATGTTTAGATTCATGCATTTTTTGATAGCTCAATCTTGGACACATTCCTAGAGCCCAGAAACTGAAAGATGTTTTTTAAAGATGTTGTAGTTTTCTGCATACAGTATTGTTCAGCTATAATACAGGTAATATTGATGCTTTTATATGTAAATGGATGCAACTAGAGACTGTATAGGTAAGTAAAGTAAATCAAGCACACACGAGCAAACATCATGTTGTCTCTCTACATGAGATCCTAAAAGAGTAATTAAAATATTAAAGGTACAGTAGGTATTGTGGAGGGGAAATACTCCATCCAATGGGAAGTAGAAACTTGGATAAGGGAAAGAACAAAAGAAAGGGAAATATGTATATTTAGGTATATATGCAGGATAGTTTGTATAATTGTCTTGATGATTTCTGCTGATCTATTGAAAAGTTAACACTTTAAAAACTTTATTCTCATTTTCTCTTCTTAATTTCTTATTCCTGTTTTTAAGCAGTGTTTGCAAGTTTTTGTCTCTAACCTAAACAACTAATTTAAGTTATTGCAATACAATAACTTAAATTTCTGTTACTTTGTTTAATGAGTTTTTGTATCATTTCTAATGCTTTTTATATTACCTTAAATTCTTTAAAAAATAAAAAAGGGTTAATCTAAATTTGTAAATCTGTCAGACACAGCCTATTGAAAGATTGGAAAAGCCAAAAACTCATTATGAACACTGTGGTGCCTGTCTTAAGACAGGAAGACTCCAGAGCAGGCTAGATTCAAGGGGAAAGGTTTTCTAGGCACTGGTCAGAGGTCAGCAAGTCTGACGGAGTGGTGAGCTCCATAAGGACTATGTGAAAAGAGAGATAGGATGAGGACCATAATTTGGACCTTTTTCTGAAATTGGTCTATGCATCATGCTCCAAAATAGACAATACATTAGATGTGACAGTTCATTGTGCAAATCCCACTGCTCAGGACCACCAGTCAATGAGGAAATTCAAGAGTCCACACAATCAACTGTCATTTGGAATTATCCATACTGCTTGTGTGACACCATGTGCTGAAATGGCTGACACACTCCTGTCTTTCCTGGGCCTCTGTATGGCATTGGGAGATGAACCAAACCGGTGGTGGGGCCATCTCAGCCTCTCCATGCAGTTGCATTAAATATAACAGACTTTTTCATAAAATGTTGAACAAACCTTGAGGAAACATTGAAACTGAGGCCATTATGGGACTAAACAGGGCTGAGCCAACTGTTCCTATTTGGATCTGCGTAGCAGGCTCTGCAGCTGTATCAGTTCCATCCTGAGGAATTCTGATTAAAGAATCCAGGAGGAATCTGGATAGAGTACTATCACCAACCTAGGGAAAGCACCCTCATCAAGCATCCTGAGGGCCTGAAACCAAGACTCAGGTCTTGATAGACCTTACCTGCCACAGGGAAGATAATGGTGCCCTGGAGATACTGCTGTTGCAGCTCAGGAATTCATAGTGGTCTCCATCTGGTTTTCAGAATCACTGCTGATAATCAGTATGCAGTAAAAACATGAGATGAGGGATTAAAAAGAACAAGCTTTACCTATGCCTACATGGGTGACAAGTGAGGGGCACAGGTAAAAATCTTATGAACATTCACTGACACCCTAACCTTGTCCTTGCTGTAGCACACACTCGGGAAGGCAGGTATTGGATGGGGAACATGGATGGGCCGGCAGGAACATGGCCTTAAGGTCAGAACTTGTGCAGGAGAAACAATGACTCCTGCTCTGTTGCCATGACTCCCAGAATCACTTATGCATGGCACATTCTCTACTGCCATAAAGAATAGATAGGATAAGATTCAAATGCCCAAACACTGGGTCTATGCCTCTGAGCCAAAAGTTCCTAGGGGGATATTGACCATTGCAAGATCAATACCACATAAGTGTTCCTCCCTAGCAGCTCAAAGTTGAGCTCATATCAATGTCACTTCTAAATTCCCTATGACATGAGACATAATGAGATCTGATTCTGGTTTTCAGGCTATCCATCAAACATACCACAATAGACTCATGACTTCCTACTGTCTCTCTCTCTCTCTCTCTCTCTCTCTCTCTCTCTCTCTCTCTCTCTCTCTCTCTCTTATATATATATATATATATATATATATATATATATATATATATATATATATATATTAATAAGCACCTCTTCTCGTGAACCAGTTCATGCTGACAGTGCTGTGATCCCCTGATGCATGCTAGCCCCTCCAATACTGCTAGCAGTATTTTGATGCAAATCAAATTCTTCAATTTTTGTGGCTCACACTTCTGTGAAATTAATTCCTTATATCCATAGGTGCATGGAAGCCACATCTGTAGTCTTTCCTATCATATTTTCTGGTTGTCAACATCATCTGAATGATTAGAGATCATTACAAAGAGCACAAGAGCAAAATTCACTGTTTTGTTGAATAAACGTGTGAACAGGGACTTTCTCCCTCAGAAGGCTCCAAAGATGCACTTCACAGCCACTAGCTGCCTGTGTTTATGCCTCAGTCATTTTTGTCTGTGCCTCTCTCAGCATATGGCATTCCCTTCTGAGTTTAATCACATTCCACATGTTTCAAATCACACTTCTCATGACATTTAGGACCATGTTAAATAGTCTAGGAATTCTCCCAAAGTGAAATCCCTAATTTCATTGGAATTCAAAATGATTATTGGGAAAACAAGAAGAAAAGATACAGCAGAGGTAGACAAATATTTGGGTATGTCATTCATTGGTTTAGACTATTTTATCCTAGCTATCATTCTGATTTCATACCACAGTGAGAGCTCAGATTTTATGTTATCAAAGTTTTCATAAAATCCAGCCTGACAATGTTTTGTAGTCAAGAAAAGAATACAGGGCCAGCCAAATAGCTCAGCGAATTAAAGCATCTGCAAGCAAGCATATCATATACTGGATGACAGGACCAAGGCACCTGTAACTGGAGGCCTAGGTTCAAGTTTGATTCCCCAGGAATCAAATCCCCAGGCCCCTCCCCTGGGACCTGTTAAGATGCCAATTGAGATGGCATGGTGACTCACGCCTGTAATCCCAGCTCTTGGGAGCCTGTGAGCAGGTATATCACTACGAATCCAATTAGTAATGAGACACTGAACACCCTGTCAATCCTTTCCTAAAATACAAAAATGAAAGAGAGAGACAGAGAGAGAGAGGAAAGAAGGAAGGAAGGAAGGAAGGAAGGAAGGAAGGAAGGAAGGAAGGAAGGAAGGAAGGAAGGAAGGAAGGAAGGAAGGAAGGAAGGGAGAGAGGGACAGAGAGACGGAGGGAGAGAGAGAGAAAAAAGAAACAGAGAAAGAAAGGAGTACAGTCACAGGATGGTTTGGATGACTTTGGATATGAGTGACTCTCAGAGGTTCACATGTGGAAATTTGGTTCTTATTGTGTGATAATAAGATGGTGGAGCTCAGTGTGTGGAGGTTTGACATGTAGAGCACACAGTGGTAGTCAGGGGCTTTCTCTGCCTGGTCTTGTCCTTGTCAAAAACTCCATTAGTTCCTGTCTATGAGAATGCATACTCCTAGTCATTTGTGTGTTCTCCTCAGCAACAGGTTAGTGCACAGCTGTCTCGGCTTCTGATTCTGTCACAAAATACCACACCCTGCAGTAGTTGGAGAGTAGATATTTATTTCTCACAGTTCTGTAAACTTGAAAATGCACAAAACATCAGCAGGTTTAATGTTTGGCCTTACCCTTACATTTCACATCATCAAACAATCCTTCAATGGTAAAAGAGATAGAAAGAGATAAACATTATAATTCATTCATTCTCTCAACACTGCTACTATACACAAAGATCATTTAAAATGTAGAAAAAATAAAATAAAATGTAGAATGTAACTATCTGTTGGAAACTCCTCTTATGGATACTATCATGGATTTTTTTTATATTTAACTTTATATGCTTGGTGAAGGACCATTAACCTCCATTGCTCAGAAACTCCACACATGTTGGAGAATGCTCAAGATTTATCTGGGCCTATCATCCTTTATCTGTGTCCACATGCTTGGCTCTTCAATGAGAACTATACTTGGATCAGGGCTGGGTCAGTGAATAGGAATTGGGAGCAGAGATAAAGGCCTTGGGACACGTGAAGGCAATGGAGTGAGATCTTGTAGAGACTTTCTTGACCCAGTAGACGTGTAGGAACAAATTCTCACAGTAAAAGCTGGACAACAACTCTTCCATCCTATGAATCAAATTTGCTCAAACTTGAACCTAGGCCTCCAGTCACAGGTGCCTTGGTCCCGTCATCAATATATCCCTTCTCATCAATCAGGCATTATCAGTGTGCTGGCCATAATGTGCAGGTTTATGCAGGCACAAAAACAGTAAGCTGAAAAATCACTGAACAATAACTCAAAAGTCAGAACTAAAAAAGAACATTGTCATGAATTTTGGCACAGGGCCTGGTCTTTGGGTTAGCTCCAGAGATTTAACGCAGAATGAACCAACTAACAACTAACCTTCTTATCTTCCCTCTATTCATTTTCTCATTTCATTCTAACCTACATCAATGTTAGGGTTAAAGACAAGAGAATAGATGTGTATACTGCCCTATGTTGATAACCAGTCCCAACTTGTTATAAAGGCAATAGGAAGTTGAGCCCTCCAGCCACACCAAAGTAAATGCAAAGACCTATTGTGCACAAATAATTGGATGCTGAGAGGCCCTAAAGTAGCAAGGGCCATTGGCAGGCTAACTTGCTTAAAGCAACCTTATAAAAAGAACAAGCTGGTGAAAAGCACACCCCAATGTTCAATGAATAAATTGTCATCTGGCACAGATTCCAACAACCACTGATTGGCTTTAGTTTGGGCCTTCTATTGAGTTTGTGACAGCCAATGTGAAAGTGCTCATTGCTTGGAAATCTAATAGCCAGCATGAAACTTTTATAGTGGGTTCAGAAGTGGGAAATCAGACTTCTAAAGCAGCATCTACTCTGTCTCAAGCCTGGACAAGAAGGAGGGATGAGAGAGATTCCATGTGTTTTATGCCTAAATGGAAGAGCATTTGATTCTACCATTTTGGAGACTGCAACCTAGGCAGTCTTACCTAGGCCCAGCCACGGTAATCTACTTCCAGCAGGATGAGGTTCCACCACATTTCCCACTTGCCTTATTCTATTGTTGGCTTCTTAATGCACCTTGTACTGGTGTGTACATCATGCTAGTGGGGAAAAAATTCTGAAAATGATGAGAATAGGCATAATCCTGATATTATGGGGTGAAATGGAAGACACTGAGTCATCAGATAACTGAAAGAGTGGCACGTCTTCAACTCTGCTCATTCCCTGCATGAAACAGCAGTCAGCCTTTGCCTGGCCTATCTTCATTGGAAACCATCACACAGCATCCACAGTATCCTGATAAGCTTTGGAATTATATCTCATATCACCCAGCACTTATGGGATTGCTGCTATAGAACAAGTTGTCCAGGCATGGCATGGTCACTTGCAATCAGGCCACACAGAAGGGAGAAGATAGATGATAGATAGATAGATAGATAGATAGATAGATAGATAGATAGATAGATAGATAGATAGATAATAGATATTCACTAGGGCTAGAAAGTGTCAGACCCTAGTGACTACAACATTGGTTACTTTCTGTTTCTGCAATCTCACTATCCAGCAAAGGTGGGTCAAACAAGGAATAGTATGGGCTGAGTCATGTGGGGGCTTAGGCTGCACCTGGTGATTAGGTGCACCAATTTTTGCCCCTTTCCATAGGGCCCAGTATCTCAGAGACTTCAAGAGGCCATAAAACAATGTGAGTAGGGACAATGAGGAAATGTTTACCAAGGACCCTACTGCAACCTCAAGTCAACTGTTCCTGAATGTCAGTGCTGTTATCGGTGACTCTTCAATAAAGTACACTGCCCAAATTCCGAGTTTCTTTAATCTTCCAGGATGCTGACCTGTCCTGCTAAAAAGATAGTCTACCTTATGTACAAGTGATGGACCATTTATCTCAGAAGCCAATAAAAGACCTTCATTTCAATCATTGGATTCTACAAGAATGTGATGATGAAAGACGTTCTCTCTTTACCACATCTCCCACAAGAATTAAGAACATTCTTGGAAATAAGACTGTCAACATTTGAGAAAATTTTGACATCACTCTGAAAGGACACACAGTTATTGTAATGGGCCCCAGAGGAATCCTACAGAGGGATTTCAACCATATCAATGTGGAACTCAGTTTCCTTGGGAAGAAAAACAAGAGGCTCCAGTTTGAAAAATGGTGGGGAAACAGGAGTTTGCAACTGTCTGCATGATCTCTAGCCATGTATAGAACATGATCAAGGGGGTCACACTGGGCTTCCATTACAAGATGAGGTCTGTGTATGTTCACTTCCTCATCAACATTGTTATTCAGGAGAACAGGTCTTTTTTGGGGAAGAGAGGGCAGAACCAGGGATTGAATTCAGGCCCTTGCCACTGAGCCATCTTCCCGGCCCTCCAAGAATTCTAAATTTCTTGGGTGAAAAAATACATTCACCAAGTACCTATGAGGGTGATTTTGCTTGCTCAGTATCACAAGCCCAGAAAGATGAGCTAATACTTGAAGGAAATGACATTGAGATTGTTTCATATGTATCTGCTTTGATTCAGCAAGTCACAAGAGTCAAAAACAAAGTTATCACAAACTTTTGGATGGTATCTATGTTTCTGTAAAGGGAACAGTTCAACTGCCAGGTTAGTAAGATCCAATAGTTAATCCAGCCACAAAAACAAACTTTTGGATTATAAAGCCAATCTGTGATATTTTAAAGAGACAATAAAATATCTTTATTAAATAGAAAAAAATCATTGGGTTCTATGGCTAAAAAAACATCCATAGGGCCAGAGGGTTTGTCTAAACTTCCAGTTAACAACCAATTCCTGGAACACTGTGAGCCAAAACAACTGCTGTATTTAGAAGCACAGTGGAGCCCACCTTGGCAAAGGCAGTGAGCTAGCCTCCAATGCCACCATACCAGGGCCCTTCTATCACATGCAGTTAATGTCAGCAGTCAGCTCAGGAAATCAGGCAAATCTTTTGCCAACATAGCTGACTTGGGGTCACTGCCTGCAGATTTCACAGAAGGGGAGATTTCCTCAGGTTCCCCTGCTGTCCTGACTACTCCTGATAGTAGGATAGAAGTTTGCAGAACAAGAGAAATGCAAAGCATGTCACTGCTCTACAGCCTGGCCTAAGTCTCCAGTAAAATCCAGGATCTGTGATTACTGAGCTCATCAGAGAAACCCTGCCTTCCAGTCCTTCATTGTCAACTGTCCGGTCCTTGCCTAAATGTGACAAGATCCTAAATGAGGAAGGAAACCTGTATATGTGAATACAGTTGGCTATGTTTCATTTCCTTGTCTTCCTTTCCTTCCTTTCTTCCTTCCTTCCATTCTTTCTTCCTCATTTCTTATGAAAATATCATCCATTGTACCTTAGGCAGTTCTGAACCTCATTATATAGCACAGATTTTCTTAAAATTCCAGCAATCCTGCCTAAGGCTGAGTGCTGGAATTGTATGGATGACTCATCAAATCTAACAGTCTTTTTTTTCTTTGTCTGAATAGGTAGCTGACAATATCACAGGCACAATGCCACTATACATTCACACTGTAAGTCAGCATAGCTTCATTGATTTCTAGCTTTTGACCCACAGACAGACCAACAAATTGAAGGAGAAGAGTAACAGTGAGCGCAGAGTAACCATTGTCCAAGAGATGTTGTGGAGATCTGTCCCCAGTTGCTTTGAACTTTCTCTACATTACAGTGCTTATGGAGGTGGAGGTATGTGATCATGTGCTTCAGAAGGAGCTGTTGATAACAGCACAGCATTCCTAGATTTTGCAAAGGATGCATCAGCCAACACAGCAGGGGACAGACTGGTGGACATAAATAGTCTCCCCTGCTTCAGTTCCTCAGCCGAAATCTACTTACCATTCCTGCCAGGCCAACAAGTACTCTGGAGCCATGGCCCTAGGTATTCTTCAGCTTGGATTTACACTTCTGTGGGCTTTGGGGACACAAGCTCAGAACTCCACTGATGAAGAATTGTCAAGTCCATCACTGATTAAGGCCCCTGTGCAGCCAAATTTTCAGGATGACAAGGTAGGGTTCTACAAAAGTAGATGTAGGGATGATTGCGATTACAGGGACTGTGATAATAGATTATTGAGGCCAGTGGGAAAATGTACTTAATTTTTGAGGACTCGGGGAGGCCAGGTCCTGGGCAGGTGAGGTGAAGACATATGTAGCCCCTCTGTGCAGACATTAAATTTGAGGTTCTGCAATGCCTGCCATCCATTTGAGTAAGCTCACTCAAGCCCTGGCAGTCAAGGGATAACTCACGTCTCAGGGTGTCTTCTGGCCTTGCGGGACTGTACTTCCAAAGTTTTTCACAGGACAGCACATTTCTAGGCTGTGCTACCCCAAAGCCTGCCTCAGGGTAACAATAGGGACAGCTTTGTAGGTGTTGCTCTTGACTATCCTTTGTCTCTGCCTATCATGAGCTCCTTACAGTTCCAGGGAGAGTGGAATGTCATGGGATGGGCACAGAACACACCAGTGAATGAAAGCATCAGCTATATACAGATGGCGAGCACTACATTTGATCTGAACGATGACCACAGCTACAATGTCACCTCCGTCTGGTTCAGGTAAAATTCCAGGTCAAGGGATTTAGAGCTCAAATGTGTAAACACAGAGGAATTAATAAAATGATAGAAGCTATGTTTTCACTCAAGGATCCTGCAAGCCAATCTTTCCTCCCTTTCTACCTCTTTCACTCTGACCTTCCTTGTTTTCTTATTTCTCCCTTTCTCTTGCTTACAATCTATTTTCTGCATATTCATAAACAAATTTGGCTTGCTTGAGCATAGTCTGTGCCACAAAAGGCCAAGTTATAGTAGTAGGGACAGTGGAATTCATAAGGAACCTCAGAGTTTCTCATACAGGGCTTTTAAAGAAGCTGGACTTGAGCTTCACTCAAAGTCAGGGCCTGATATGTGTCTTCTATTGGGCCACATCTGGACATAGTTGCTATAAGGAGTTGAGGAAAGTCTCCAAGGTAAGAATGAACAGTTACAAGTAGGAGATAGCACAGATGGGAGAAGGATAGACTGAGATGGGAGCACTGGCTCATGGACCTGCAGTTAATTCTGCCTCTGGAAACTGGCTGGATTGAAATGGAAGCATTCCATTGTGGAAATGTAAAAGACGGGTGATAAAGTGGCCAGGCCACACTGTTTTCTGGAATGGAGTTGACAGAGCCCAAAGAGGCTGAATATTTTGCCTCAAGGGCTGAGGCTGTCCTTAGCATGAAGCACAATGTAAGCTCACAGGAAATTTGTTGGGAAAAGGTAAAGAGGATCAGAAACACAAAAGCAGGTTTCATTTCCTTGGATCTAAGATATGCACACTATGCCTCAGGGAAGCAGGACAAGACACACAGAATTGGGCTAATCTGAAGGTTAGCACACCAGGCAAGACTCAGAGGAGAAAGTACTTGGGTATAACATGGAACAATCATGACAAAAGTGGGTCTACCAAGGGCCGCAGAACCCTCATGCAGCACTTGTCCAACTTGTTGGAGTCCAGAAAAATCAAGCCTGTGTCTTTTCTCCCTTCAAACCACAATCTCCTCTTGACAGTGAGCAAGGTTGTACTACCCAGAACCACACTCTTGTTCCTAGTGACTTGCCTGGCCAATACATCATGCCTGATATTAATGGTGAGTCCTGAAATTGGAAAGGGCTGGGGTTTATGGTCCGAATCTGGATTCCTTTGAAATGTCACAGGCTTCCTTGTTGATCCACACAGACTGATTTGGAGGGGAGCCCATCCTGACTGGTTGAGGAAGGTGATAGCCCCTTCTTTCCAGTCAAAAGGAATGACCCTTTGTATTCCACATTACAGGTATCAAGGGATTGCAGAACTTTACCATGAAAGTGGTAGAATATCAAAGCAATCATTTTGCCATAGTGTTCTACCAGGCAACTGTTGAAAACAAGGAGTACATGGAGTGTGTACTCTATGGTAGGTCATCACTCCACCTATTCAGAGAACTTGCTTCTTGCCACCTCTGTGGGATAGGGTCAAAAGCCCCTAGAAAGCCTCAAGTTCAAGCTTCTCTCTTATGGTGTGGGTCTTTCCTCAAAACCTCAATGGCAAAGGAATCTCAGTGCTATTATCTCAGTCAGCTCTGTGTGTGGAATGAGCCTGGAGTAGGGACCTACAGATGTCCTTACAGGATTGAGGTAGTGGATAAAGAAACATCAAAAGTTTCAAGCCAGCCTATACCACATAGCAAGGTACCACCACAAAAAAACTAAACTAAAATATTCTTTCCCACTTACTTCTATTTTGGTCACAGATAGGAACAGGAAGCTGAACCCTGACCTGATATTGTATTTTCTGATAACTGCCATAACTATGGGCTTCCCTAATAAGTATATCCACTTCACAGTACCAAGAGGTAAGACCATCTAGAATGAGGAAAATGGGATGTTGAGTTTGTCTTGGTCGGGTTCTTCTCTACCAAATAAAAGGGCGACGAGACACTTTCTCCTAATCCTATCCCTGGAACAATGGTGGATCTCTCTATGGTGGTCATCAGCACACAGGAAATGCAGGTTCTTTCCCTGTCAGTTTATCAAAGATCATCCAGATGCCAATTTTAAATACAGATCCACAGTTTCTCTGTCTCAATTTCCAAGCCAAGCCCCAATTCATATCTCTGATGTGGCTGTCTTTCATTATACATTCTTAATCCTTGGTGTTGCACATTTGTAACATGAGAGATATTTTTTTCTTTGAAGTAACATAGTCTGGGGAGTGGATCGCACAGAGTCATTTGTCATGAACCTACCACAGCCAACATGCAAGCAGAATTGAGGTATCTATTCTGTTCAAGGTAGTGCGAGGCTTAGCCTTTCAAATTTCCCAAACTCAAATCCTGAAATCAAAATTCCTGAAATCGTCTTCAGATTCTCCAGGTTAAACCTATGGCAGCCAAGAGAAATGCAGTGGCCTTGGTACTGAAATAATCTAATATCCCCTCTGTCTGTCTGTCTGTCTTTCTGTCTCTCTCTCTCTCTCTCTCTTTTCTCTGTTGCTGTCTCACACACACACATACACACATTGTCACACATACACACACTTTGAAGTATGCATATATAAACACTGAAGCCATTCCTGCACTAATATTCTCTGTCTCCTACAGATGGATGCAAAATCGACTACATTTACTGAACAGACTGTGCTTATTCCACTGAGCCATCTCCCCAGCCCTGCAGACTGTAAATATGGATTGACAGGGATTCATGGGAGTAAAGGGTGGGTGGGGTGGTCTGGAAGGCTCAGGCCTCCTTTGTTTTTTCCAATACCCCAACTCTAAATCACAGCCATTTTACTCTTCTTTCTGTTCTCAGGTACCTACTGTCTTTACATAGCATGTTATTCTTGTAAATTCAGCCCAAGCTTCCATACAATTCAACTACTGGCCATAATGTCAGTGAGAGAGCAGCAGGACCCTTCATGCTGCCTACTAACTGCTCCAAATGCCACCCTGCTGTTGGAGTCCAACTTCTCTTCTAAATAAACACTTGGCACTGAGACTCCAATGTGTGCTCCTCTGTGTTAGTCTATGAGGTCGAAAGAGAAAAGATGGGCTGCACCAGCTTCACTTTCTGGATGTGCAAAGATCCTATGAACATTCAGGTTCTCAGAGAAGGAACAAAGCAACGAGTTCCAGACTCTCAGATACCATTCTTGACACTGTCCTGTATGAGGATGTCCTAGCCAGACCTGTGCTGTACTCTTTATTGAACTAGAGCACACCTAGTACCAATTCTGAATTTGTTTTCATAGCAGCCTTAGAGCAGATACCCATCCAACAGAAGCACCTTTTTAGGCATAGGTCATGCCCAAGTGTGACCATATGTGGTACTGGAGAAGCTCCGTCAAGGCTAGGTAGTAGTAGAAGGCTCCACAGTCCTGTGGATGCTGTTTTATAATAACCAAGACAGCAGGATGAATTGTAGTGTGGCAGGGGGTGAGTATGTGTGGGATGCTGGGCCAACACCTACAGCAGGTTGATCTCATCAGTTGGGGATTCTGTTCATGCTAGCCTAGTCACTCTGCTGCCCTCATCATGTTAATGCTCAGATCACCTGACAATGCATTCTGATAACCAGCTGGATAGGGTGTACAGAGCAATATGATACCTGCAACCCAGCATCAAGATAGAAGACCATCTTGCCTGGATCTCTGTCTGATCTGAATGGCTCCGACATCCACAATGGCAACTTCAGCTTTTCCAATCCCAATGACCTAAACATGCAAGAATTGTTTTGGTTTCTCCCTCACCCATATAAGTACAATATTCTGAGTGGGTATGACTCTGAGGGTCCCCTGCTATGCACTACACAGAGTCACAAACTCTCATGTGCACCCTGACTTTCAAGAAATAATTGTATTCATTTCAGCCCCGCCCCCTAATCAAGACATCTGTGAGACCATGTATACCAGCATGTGTCACAAAACTGGAGAGACTTGAAATAAAGGCAAGTCTGAGGCTATTCGAGCTTCCAGTTTCAAATGAGAACTGTGTCTGCCGGAGAGAATATCTAGAATGACAAGGATACGTGGGCTTTATTTCCAATGACATATTACCTGGCTGTGGAGACAGTCAAAACCATCCCATGCTCACCCTTAGGATTACTTTAGAAAAAATCATTTCATTTTCCCTTCCTTCTGGTCTTCTTTCCGTTGTCAAAGCTTTTCCTTCATTTTCTTTTTTTCTTTTTTTTTCCATTTATTTTTATTTTATTAAAATACAAATGTCAATCAGACAGTTTCAAGACACCTTAACCATACAGAGTCGATGAATTAATACATTGCAAACTGTTTTCATAACGTTTTGGTACTGTACAAGGTGCATACATGAAATTATATTTACAGGTTTTTTTATAGCTGAATTATATCAAAGATTC